>APFE031602562.1:250338-353301 GCA_000404065.3 Pinus taeda
CATAACAGTGCATCCTGTTTTTGCCCATGATGCCCTAAAATCCTCCAATCTTTGGGTGCAGTCACGCTTTTGATCTTGAAGAATCCGGCCTCTGAAATCATGATAAGAAGGGATTTTGTACCCCGGGCCAACACTGGCAATAGCATCAACAGCAGGTTGGAAAAAAGGATTATTCCTTACGATGCTGAAAGGAATATCACTCCAGAGGAGAAATTTTGCTAGCAAGTTGTCAGCTTTTTCTTTCTCGTTTCTTTTTAGCATTGAACCAATAGATGGCTGTGAACCAGGTGTGGTTCGAGGAACAAAAAATGATGATGCAGCTATCGGATTCATTGATGCTGCAGTAGAACCAGCGCCACTTCCAGTTCCTTCAGCTGACCTTCTTATTTGCCTTTTCATTTCTTCTTTGGCCTCTCTAGTCTACTCTAATTCTCCCAGTGCTCTCGTGGGTTTTAGGATAAGTTCAGGACTTGTATTTCCACAAGGCCCCACATCATGTCCAGGGATTTGTGCAAGGTGATACTTCAACCTATACACCCCCCCGTGTATTTCCTTTCCGCACAACTTGCAAGTCAAGTTTTGTCTATCATTCGGAGTTGTAGGCTCACCATAATCCCAGAAAGGATCCAATTTCCTTGGCATGTTTGTTTTTTAACTTTGAAGTTGCAAACCTATGGGAAAAAATTAAAATTAATAAGGATTAGGAAATATGAATTTAGGATTACAATTTAACATTTGTCATTTACAAAATTACAAGTTACAAATATCTAGAATGATAGAATCCAAAGTTCCAAACCCAAGTTACCCAACCAAATGGCAAGCAAATGCCAAAAACAATGAAAAAACATAAACAATGTTTAAAAAACATGAAAACGAAAAAAAAATTGGTTCCCATAGCCATACCAAGCTACCCATCCCAAATCAATGAAGAAATACAAACAATTCTTTAAACACAATGAAAACAAAAAAAAATGGTGCCCATATGAAGTTTTTCAACAAAAAAAAATTAAAAACATAGAAAAACATTGTTTTGAAACAATGAAAACTAAAAAAAATCAACCTACATACCATTTCTACGGTGAAAATGGCCTCCTCTCGAAATGGGGAGCGTAGACCCTTGGAATCGGCGAAATCGCCCTCCAAACCCTCTCTCCCAGCTCAGAGCTCAAAAACCGCCGCGCGCTGTCCAAATGGGCAAAAAAAAATTCATTTTTGGCTTATAACACCCGCTGCCGCCCGACCCAGCGATTTTTATCCAAAAACTCGCGATTTTTTCGAAAAAAATCGGCAAAAAAAAAATTTCCGCGATTTTTTCCCTTAAAAATCGCGATTTAATCGCCAAGGGGAAAAAATCGCGATTTTTTGAAAAACGCGCGATTGAATCGCGATTTTCACAACACTGGTTCGTAGGACGTGGTTCATCCTTTCCCTACTTTCAATGATGTGTATACGTAGGATGTGGTTCATCCTTTCCCTACATGTGGTTGTGATGTGTGACTATAAGATGTGGTTCATCATTTCCCTACATGTGATTGTGATGTGCGATTGTAGGATGTGGTTCATCCTTTCCCTACATGTGATTCTGAGCAGGGTGTGATACATTCTTTCCCTGCTATTGATTCAGTATCATCCTACCCATATAGTCTGGGACACATGGGAAGTACCACTCATCTAGACAATAAGTTGGGAAAAGTGGATAGGGACCATAGCACTACCGATGGACGCATCGTGTACTGTCGTGATCCCTATGTCTATGATGTATGATGTTTCTTCAACTTTATCTCTTGGGATCAAGTCTGATGGTTATGAAGACTGGCTTTTGTCAGTGGAGAGTGGCAAGGTCTTGTGACTCACTCTCGATCGATTCTTCTTTATTATTCATATCAGTGTTCAACAGAGTAAAGCAGAGGTACAGAGACGGTTCATAATGACAAGTTAGCATGATGATCAATGACGATGGACGGATTGGCAAGTGAAATTCTCCCTAGTTGAGAGGGAGTGTTAAAATTGGCAACTAGGGCCAAATTCCACTTTGGACAGCTCCTTTGGGTAAGATAACTACAGCATTAAATTCCTCTTTTCGAGAGGATCAAAATCGATTTGAAGATCTTCAAATTTGGATAAGTAAAGTGGCTTTTTGAATTTATTCTCTCACACAAATATTATCAAGGTCGACCTCATCTATATGTCGGCTCAACAAACCCAATAGTCACGTCTCTTCAATTCCCCATCGTCTAGTATATATTGAGGTGCCTACAACCTCATTTCACACATTCATCATCAAGAATTGCTCTGCGATTTGGACAGTGAGTTAGAGGCAGCCTGGGGCAAGGAAGTCGAAGTTTTTGAGGAACAGTTTTTGGGTGCCAATTTGTTGTGAGAAAGAGTTGATGTCATAGGGCAGCTTGAGCGAAGGATAGTCGAACTGTTTGTGGCCGCTTCTCCTATGATTTAGTGCGGCTTCTCCATCAGATCATGCAGCTAGAATTAAGATTCATGTCATTGTTATTCCCGATCTATTGAAGGGTGCCTTGTCAAGAAGCCTCAAGCCCTTGTACATTGTTGAATCCTTGGAAGAGGTCACCTATAAGAGCAACTCATTGGGAGAAGGTTGTTCAGTAACCTCTTGGAACCCTAACTAGGCTATAAGCTACATCAACCAGATTTGTTGCCCTTGCAAAACAGTGATTTGACAAGTCTAATTTGACTTATGTTACTGTACTCTCTCTTTGCTGAATATTTGATATAATAAGAAGATTTGATCACAGGGTTTTTCCCTGGCATCTGCCAAATATGGTGTTCTCTTGTCTTGCCTTGTCTTCTACATTTAGATTTGATGTTCTTTCATCAATTATTGTCATGGTTAATGTGATTACTTATGGAATAAGAGAATTTTAATGGGCTAATGGATAAATGAAGTATTTGATCTAAGCAAAGAACATGTTAAGTCAAAATTAATAGGAGTACATGGAGTATGTGTGTGTGTGTGTATGATTAAAAGATAAATCAAGAACCTTGAAAGCTATAAACAGAGTAGTCAAGGGAATGAAATGAGTATGGTAAAATGATTGACTACCGCAAAGACCGCATCCTTACCTTCAAAGAGTGACAAATCAAGGATGAATTCCATAAATACCTCTTCCCACTTATAGTTGGAGATGACATTAGGTTGAAGAGGACCAAGATAAGGACCTATTTCGACCCTATTTTCTAAAGAGTGTCACAATCTACCACAATTGCTTGATATCAAACATCATTTTAGACCAATAAAAGTTGGAGGAGGCATTCCCATAAGTTTTGGTGGAAACCAACATGAAGACTTCAACCTTAGCCTTCATAAAATAAATCCAAGTTTTGTGAGAAGAATCATCAATGAAGTAACTATAATGCATATTGACTATCAATGATGAAAAAGACATAGGCCCACATACATCTGAATGTATCGAATCAAGAATCTCCTTTCATCTTTGCTTCCAAGCAGTCTCTAAATTCTTGTGAACTACACATACATTGAACTCCCCAATCAACTCTACCTTTAAATCTACCAATTCTTGTATCATATTCTTCAAGAGTGGAAAATCTCCACAATGCAAGTGACCAGAGAACATGTGCTACAATTCACACATTGTGCCACTATCAAGCACCCAAGCATCATACATCTCCTTCATCAATTTACCAACAGTTTGAGGAATCATTTGGACCTTCATGAAATCCAAAATAATCATCTTCACCTTAGCAACCTTCTTCTCATACTAAGACAATTGTTGAGGGCCAATAAGAATTATAGCTTCACCTTGGACTATGCTCCAAAGACAATAATTCTCTTAACCTTAGCAACCTCCTTCTTGTTGAAGAGTGTAACTAAGTTCGGTCTTCATAAATGTATTTGAATCATTATGTAATGTACTTATGAAAAAGAA
Source organism: Pinus taeda (assembly GCA_000404065.3). Taxonomy (NCBI): domain Eukaryota; kingdom Viridiplantae; phylum Streptophyta; class Pinopsida; order Pinales; family Pinaceae; genus Pinus; species Pinus taeda. Next base: position 254,259 of record APFE031602562.1, read on the forward strand.
TGAAAAGAAAGATTTATTATTATTATTATGACTTATTAAAGCATGGGTTTCATGCTTGGGTCATCATGTTTTAGGTCAAAGTCCCCATTGAGGACTTCTAGGATTTATGTTGAGTCATTAAAGTCATTGTACATTTAATAAGGCCCTTCTTGGACTTTTGAATCATGTAAAAAGAATTAATTTTGAGTCAAAAATGAATTTTGTCACCTCCACACCAAGTCGGCCTCAAGAAGGGTAATTTGACCTCACCAGAAGCCTATATATTGAAGCAGTTCGATTCATTTGGAGGACAATCACTCACACAAGTTCGATCTCCTAGAAGAAGCCATGAAAATGTGCGAAGTTGCAGTGGAAGAAGGATAAATGCAGGATAAAAGGTTTTGGGTTATCTCTTTCTCTCAAACGTGTGATTTTCTAGGTTCCAGCATCAAGGCCGAAGTTATGTTACGGCATCACAAAGTTCTGTTACGGCATCAAGAAGTTTTGTTACAACTTCAAGAAGTTTTGTTATGGCATCAAGGTCGAAGTGTTGCTTCGAGGTAGAGCTAGGTGCTTCAAGGTCGAAGTTGTGGCATTAAGATTGAAGTTGCTAGGTCGAAGATACTATTGCATCGAAGTGTTGTTGCTGCTATTGTTGCATCTAGGTCGAAGGCAGTACTAGAAAGTGATCATCTATTGAAAAAGGAAAGGGATGACTTGGTGTGGAGGAAGTTTGTGTCTAAGTCAAGAGTCTTGGATTATTTCAAGAAAACTATTAAAGGAAGAGTTGTTGACTAGGTTTTCCCCAAGATTGGGTTTTTCCCTGGTTGTCTGCATACATCTGTTGTCCTTGATCTTCATGATATTGTTTTGGTAATTGCTTGATGAACTAAGATAAAAGAAGAACATAAGAAATTTAATAAGAACACAAGAATCGAACAAGTAATTATTAAGTATAAGAAAATCTTTCTGCATTTCCGATTTTCTAAAATGGAATCAGAGCTAAGGTGAAGAAGAAAGAAAAAGGCAGGTTGAAGATCTATTGAAAGAAGACTAAGGAATCTCAAGAAGTTGAGCAAAGGATCATATAAGAAGACCTTACAAGGAAAGAAGTTTACTACCTTCAAGGACAATGTCTAACTCCATAAAGGGAGAGAACAAACTAGAAGGAGCATCAAATCATTGGTCATGGAAAAAGAGGATAGGTCTAATCCTCAAAAAGAATAAAGTTTTAGATCTAGTCAAAGGAAAAGTAAAGAAGCCTACAGATGAATCAAGTGAAGCAAAGAAAGCAAAGTTTAGAGAAACAAAAATTTTGGACATGAGCCTAATAGTGGATGGAATGTATGCAGTCAAGGAGGAGTCAAAATATATTTGGTAAACAACAAGGAGAGTGAAGAAGAGAAAATCTCGAATGATTGTTTCGTTCATCACAAGAAGAAAGGAACCTTCAAGAAGTCCAAAGGGCCAATACTACAGTTGTCACAAGATGGGTCACTATAAAAGGAATTGTCCTGAGAATCCAGGGAGGAACAGGGATCAAGAAAACTTTGTCTAAGAAGTTTCACCAAAGAAGAACAAGATGGAAGGATCTGAAGTCAAAGACCTATGTGTTAGGGATGTTGAAATTTCTAAGTCTGACACATCAAAAATCCCTACTGCATTATCTAGTTTATTATCTCCTACTTGTTCTTTCCATTAACAAGTTATTTATAAATATAAATACCGAAATAAACACAAATGCAGCCTTAACTCATATATAGATCAGCAATTGAAATAATTGAGACAATCAGACAAGGGACACTGTTATTTTTGCACAATCATCCCCGGAAAAAACCAATGTGGGAAACTGGTGCAGCAGATATGAGGGTCCTATTATTATGCAGTTTTCTGAATACAACTAGGGTGCCAGAAATGGCTCACCCTTCAGAGAATTTCCTTGGCAGAAGTACCTCCCATTGGAGATAGGTATTCCAGCTGATCGGCAACCGGATGATTGATCCCACAGCAACTTCGACAATTCCTTCGCTGGACAGCAAAAGCTGCTCCAAGCTTCTCTCTGGAACTAGGTCACCCTCTAGGGACTACGTCACCCTCTTCTGCTCTATGTCTGCCTTTCAACTCCCAATCTGCCCCACGAAAGTTCCTCAATGCTGCCTCTTCAGCCCAGTGTCAACTCTGCTAGCCTCTGCTGCTTCTGCGTCAACCTCTTGGCCCTCTGCGTCACTTGCACTGGCCTCCTCAACTTCTGCGTCAGTCATGGTTGCCTTTGCGTCATCCTTCCAAGGCTCAGTGCTGTCTCTCTGGCACTTTCTCTACCTCTCTGATATATATTCTCAGCCTTCTGCCGAATTGCCCCTCGCTGCAACAGATCACTAACTCGATTCTCTCAGCAAACCCTGCCCCAGAAAATCGAAATCTTGATCAACTTGGTGTGTCTCCAACTGACCCTCAAACCATCTCTTATACTTTTCATGTTGACGATTCAACGGCCGAGATTAAGTCTCTAATCAACGGCTAAGATTACATTTGGCCTAATCCTCGTTATTTAGAATTTTCTCACCCATATTATATTAATACACATTAATATTTTAATTTTCCTAAGTTTGGACTTAGGGTCTCAATAAAAATATTAATTATTTCAATATCTCTTCATCCGGGTGAAATTTCCCCAAATGATTTCTGGGTCTTGGAGATCTTATGTGTCATAGCCTCTCCACCAATTTTCATGGCTAGAGCACATATGATGCTACCAAAAATCAACAAGGGACTCTATCCCTTACGTATCCCTCAAGTTTGGATTAAGAGAGAGCCCTCACCACATTCCAAAGATAAGTATCTTACTCCTTGTGTTATCTTTTATATTTGGTTTCCCTTACTTATCTAAGTTCGTTTATATTAAATACTAATCACATTTATGTTCATATTTTCCTTGTTTAGGAAAGGCTTACTGAATACTCAAGGATTATGAAAGAAGACCTCACAAGACAAAGCACTGGGATTATAAGGTTTGTTAAGAAACAAAGCACTCTTGAATCATAAAGATTCTTGATTGGGTGATTCATCATTAGATAAATCTACCCTCCTCACATCTTTGATTATTCTTGTGGAACCCTAAAAAGGTTTTCTGTAAAACCCTAACTTAAGGGTATGTCGATGATAATGTGTGAAACCCTAGCCTACTTAGGGTTATTGGTGAAGTCTAAGGAAAATGTTTGATGCTTTGATGATGTCATGCTTGGGTTTTTGGCATGGTTATGAAAACCCTAACTTGTTAGGGTTGAATTGTGATGTCTGAAATCCCAAACCTTTGAAGTTTTGGTAAATTAGGGTTTGTTGTGTTATGTGTTGAAACCCTAGGGTTTGGTAGGGTTTATGAGCAAGACCCTTATTTTAGATAATGTCTTAGGAATGAAACCCTAGGCATGTGTTTGTCCATCTAATCAAATATGTTAGATGTTTGGATGTGTTTGTGTCATTCGGTTTAACTAACTTATGTTATTATGATGCTTGTGCATGATGATGGAATCCTAGATATATATATATATATATATGTGTGTGTGTGTGTGTGTGTTGACCTAATTGTTGATGGTCATAAGTCCTAAGGTTTGGAACTAAGCCCTAGTCAAAGTTTGATACTCTATGATGATAGTATTTGTGAATTCTAGGGTTTTGTAACTAAACCTTAGTACAAGCTCAATTCTCTAATATATGACGACATTGTTTCAAATGTGACAATATGAGATTTATGAAAGATTGTTGAAATCTGAAATTGAGCTATGATCGGTTTTGATTGTTGACGCTTAATGGCTCATGTTTGAAATCTAGGGTTTGCACAAAATCCTAGTAGGAAGTCTAACATATGAATTTTGAAAGTCGTTAGACGCTTTGTTGAAATTATACTTGTTTGAATTGATTTAAGGGTTTTCTATATGTCATAAAAGAGTTTGTCATATCTCTGAAAGAAATATTCAAGCCCTTGATATAATGAGATTGATAATTTGATTGAGTTGTTGATGTGATTTAAGGTTTGTAACAAAACCTAGGCAAGAAGTTGAAGTATAGAAGTAAAGTTTCTTGTTGATTATGTTTATAAAGTCTAATGCTTCCATTATTGTACGATTTTGATATGGTTAACTTCATGCTTCTATAGATTTGGTTGTACTTGCTATCTAAGTCATGCGGGTACATAATCTTCAAGATGGTAAAGATGTTCGTAAGTAAAGTTGATATGAGAAGCATGATGAAGGAAATGATTTGAATGTTGATGATCAATATGACTTTGATAAGAAGGATGGAAGCCATGAAAGATTTGTTGAAGAATCTAGGGCATCTAGGCAGTATCATATTCTCTGATGATGATAACTATTTGTGAAGAAATTTTACTTTTCTTATTAGCACAATCTTCTCTTATTATTGTTAGTGTGTATTTTCTTTCTTCATCAAACAATTACCAAAACAGAAGAGACAAGAACACGAGATATTGGCTCTCAACCAGGGCAAAACCTCTCTCTCCTAGAGAAGAAAACCCTTCTACAAATTTCTCTTATTGAAGCTTCAATTGACAAATGCCAAACACTAGACCCTTGACCAATAGATCCTCCAAGCACAAGACACAGTGTCTCTTTTTTCACCTTTCTTTATGTTCTTCAATCAAAGCCTCCTTCTACACTGCACCTTGATCTCTTCCTTCGCACTTCTTCTCGCAACTGGCAGCACGACTGCAGAAACCCTAGGTCTCCTTTAGAGACCTCTACTATGGAGTACTTCTTATTTTCTCTTCCTTGCTTGGCAATCTTCCTTTTGCTTGATGCTTAGGCTAGAAAATGGGGTTCTTCTTGAATTATATTTCAGAGTTAGAGGAATCCTCACCCTACTGCAAATCTAGATTTTCCTCGCACGTGTGGTTGATTAGGGCTCAAGATTGTCCCTCTTGCTTGCTCCTTTTCTTTGCCTGAGTGAACACCTACTTCGCTTGAGATGGAGGCCTATATGGAGCCTCTTTTTAGTCCAATCGAACTCTATTAAGTTGTTTCTCTCATGGATCTAATGTGACCGCAAAATTACCCTCTCTTCTTTGCACGTGTGACAGAAAAGAGCCCTAAAACAGTCCTCCAAAACTCGGATTTCTTTCTTTTCTTCTTCGTTGGTTTAGAAGCAACCCTTTGCTCTTCTTCGTACCTCCTTCTTGACTCTCTTTCTTGTTGATTTCAGAGATAGCTTGATGATCTATTTGTGAGGTTGAACTGCCCTATATATAGGACTCTGTCCCTATTTGGGTCGACTTGAGCTAGTGAGGCCGACATGTCCTTAAGTGCACCAAAAATTCATTTCTTTGAGCTAACTTGAAGAGGAGACTTGTGTTTGCTTTGGAGGATCTCTTTTGACATATTTCTTTGACTCTAACACATAGATTTACATAGTGTAACATACCCACATGGGTCTTTAACAATTACATTGAATCTTTGACTTTCCTAGAAGCACTTAAACATGTGCTTGACCTATCAAATGGGTAAGAAACCCATTCTTTATAATGACAAAAATAATAATTCTTTTCTTTTCCAAGTGCAAAGATCAAAATCAAATTTATGAAGATTGAAACTAGTTACACTTTCTTCAAAAAGATTCTCCAATATCATAAGAAGAAGCTGATCTCGCTAAGTTAAGAGGGAGTCTAGATAAAGAAATCTCCCTAGTTAAGAAAGAGGGCATATCATAGTCTTGATGGATACCTTGAAAGAAGAAATTGGAGAATATATTTTGAGATGCTACTGAAAGAAGAAAAGATGGATCTGATTGTCGAATATGTTGTTGCATGTGAAGTACAGAAGAAAGTCATATGGTTGAGGAATCTTGTGTCAAGATTCGTTTGAAAGTCTCTAATTCCTACTGTGAGAAGCAACATCAAGTTGTCTGAAAAAACCCCGGAGGTTTGTGTTTACTTATGCACCAGTGAAAGTTTTTTATTGATTGGTGTTGTGTTTGTACAGATAAATCTCTCGGAGGTTTGATAGCATGTTTTACATGATGATTACCTATCAGTTTGATCGGGAAAGATTTGTTACCGATCTGTTTGTTTGGGGAGGATTTGCTACCAATTGAAATAATTGGGAGTGTTGAGGCCTTGTGTGTGATACACATTGCCTGGGAGGGCATCTGGTCGGCACTTTTTGTTGATGTTTGGATCCCGAAGTAGGGAGGGTGGCGTTGGTCATAGAGCTCTGACTTGGGATACGCACCTGGATCCCTGGGTTGATGATTATCAAGTAAACTTGATGGTACCTAGAGAGGCTGAAAGATTTAGTCCATCTTAGTCCCACCCAGATAGATTGCCTTGGTCAGGACTCTAGTCCATGGCACCGTGAATGCCTAAACTGTTGGAGGACCTTGGATAGATTGTCATGGTCAGGAATCTAGTCCATGCCATTGCGGTGCTTAAACTCTTCACAGTTCATATAGTTTGAGATCTTCCTTGTACTTGTTATGAATACCTCCCTAGTTAAGAGGGAGTGTCGAAGAATGTAACTAGGTTCGGTCTTCATAAATGTATTTGGGTCACTATGTAATGTACTTACGAAAAAGAATGAAAAGAAAATTTTATTATTATTACTATGACTTATTAAAGCATGGGTGTCATGCTTGGGTCATCATGTTTTAGGTCAAATTCCCCACTGAGGACTTCTAGGATTTACGTTGAGTCATTAAAGTCATTGTACATTTAATAAGACCCTTCTTGGGCTTTTGAATCATGTAAAAAGAATTATTTTTGAGTCAAAAATGAATTTTGTCACCTCCACACCAAGTCGGCCTCAAGAAGGATAATTCGACCTCACTAGAAGCCTATATATTGACGCAGTTTGATTCAACTGGAGGACAATCACTCACACAAGTTCAAACTACTAGAAGAAGTCTTGAAAAAGTGCGAAGTTGTAGTGGAAGAAGGAGAATTGCAGGATCAAAGGTTTTGGGTTATCTCTCTCTCAAATGTGTGATTTTCTAGGCTACGGCATCAAGGTCAAAGTATGACATCAAGGTCGAAGCGTTGCTTCAAGGTAGAAGTGTTGCTTCAAGGTCAAAGCACTGCTTCAAGGTAGAAATGGTGCTTCAAGGTCGAAGAGCTAAGTGCTTCAAGGTCGAAGTTGTTGCATTAAGATCGACATTGCTAGGTCGAGCATCGAAGTGTTGTTGGTATTGTTGCATCTAGGTTGAAGACAGTACTGGAAAGTGATCATCTGCTGAAAAAGGAAAGGGTTGACATGGTGTGGAGGAAGTCTGTGTCTAAGTCAAGGGTCTTGGATTATCTCAGGAAAACTTTTAAAGGAAGAGTTGTTGATTGGGTTTTCCCCAAGATTGGGGTTTTGCCCTGGTTCTCCGCCTACATCTGTTGTCCTTAATCTTCGTGCTATTGTTTTGGTAATTGTTTGATGAACTAAGATAAAAGAAGAACATAAGAAAGTTAATAAGAACACAAGAATCTAACAAGTAATTATCAAGTATAAGAAAATCTTTCTGCCTTAACAATTTTCTAACACTTCTCACGCTAAGACAATTGTTGAGGGCCAATAAGAATTGTAGCATTGCATTGAACTATGTTCCAAAAATCCATCTATGAACATACAAAACTTGTACTTCCAAGAGGTGAATTTGGAAGCTCCCTTAAATTGGTCTTGAGACCTAACAAATTCGCCATCCCTACAATGCCTTGAATCAAAACAAATCAGCTAAAATAAACACCCTATCACAAGTCAAATCACCCATCTTCGGTATGAAAGCACACAAATCATTGGGGCATCTGGCACATCACACCCACATACCCCTTTCATGAGTCCTAGCATCACTCACAAGAATAGATCAGCTCCAGTAACTGAAGTTTTCTTGGCATCACAACTGCTGAAATCTTCCATTTTCAGTGCCCTCTCACAGGCCCCTGAATTCTCCATGCAATGCACAGAAGATTTCAGCATCACCACTCTGATGCCATGTTAAAATTCTTCCCCCATAAGGCTGTGGATCTACATCATAGAGGTTTCACCACTAATGTTAAATCTGACTTCTTAAGGCACACCATCAGATCTACAAGAAAACTGATATAGGTAAACTTCAAGTGTGTAGATACTGCAGTTCACAAGTTAGATTATTTCACCAGCCACTAGGATTAGATCTAACAAAATAAAAATAAAAAAATGGATTTGAAAATCACATTTGCTCTACACCAACCCATCATAAATTAGCTCTTGAAATATCAATTAGAGCATGTTAAATCAACCCAGCATCAGCCTGGTTCTTCATCAAATCAAAATAGTAAATCAACAACTAAAACACCAGAAATCAGATCTGCATGCAAATTTGGAACAGCAAACAGACTTCTTTCTATAATGCAAGAAAGATGATTACATTAAAACAGCTGCAAATGAAAAAACTAAACAGTAAATCATCAAGAGTCAATTGGCATTTCTATCGAGCTACTCCCTTCTTTCAAGTACACTTTGCATTTACTAGAAGTACATTTCGAGCACTTGGATCCCCTCTCGTATTTTTGACCCTGTTGTCGCACAAAGTGTCCAGGCACCGCGACAACACTCGGAGTAAGGGTTGTCACTCTAATCCTTACTCACTAAGTTTAGACTTTCTCCTAGACAAGTCAAGGGGGGTAGTCCCTAGGGGTAAATGAATGAGGAAAATCTGTGGAACACAGGCTCTAAGAGACTTAAGGCTGAATAACTTAATGAAAATGAGACAAGTTCTGATTAACTGAGTTATTTATATATATCAACTGCAATGAATAAGACACAACCACAAGATAGAAATGATTTTTAGACCAATGCCTTAGATGCTCAATTAACCATGACCCTACTTGAAGAAACAAAATCAAGCTATTCAGAAGAAGATTAGAGATGTGATAGAAAAGGCGATCATGAACAATTAGATGTAAGGCATATGCAAAATATTCTAGCAATTAAATTTCGAAAATACTATGAAGAACCATGAAATTCAAATGCTAAACAATTCACAATCCAGGAATTTAAAATAATTTTTCTTTAGTGACCCTGATCTAGAAGAAATTTTCTTTCTCCTATAGTCAATCTTTAGAGATGATTTAAAAATATTCAGCGCGTTTGACTATAGAGAAAATAAATGTCAATACCCACAAAATTTTCCCTTTCAATTTTACCCTTAACACAAAAAGACACCAAGAACAAAGTTTTTGATTTAAAATTCAGTTATTCCTTAGGCAAATTTTTAATGTGCTAAGCTTATGAAGCAAATTTAATGTGGTAAATGATCAATTAAATTTTTTAATGTCACAAATGTAAAATAAATAAAAAAACTTAATAAAGTAAATTTTTAATGGGCCAAAGGCCACATAAAAATTTAAAATTTTTAATGTGAAAGCGCAAAGTCTTTTGATTTAAATCAAAGTCACATAAAGTGAAAATGAGAATTTTTTAAGCTTTTGGTTTTTTGTTTCAAGCAACAACAATATATATATATATATATATATATATATATGAGAAATCAAAGTCATATAAACAAAAGAAAAGAAAAAAAAAACTTAAACGACCAAAAAAAAAATTTGAATAATAAAAAGAACAAAATCTAACACCAACACATATTCAAAACAAAGTTAAAACAAATAAAAAAAAAATGAAATTGAATGGTTGCTTTGTCGATTGATGGCGGCAGAGGGAGAGAATTCGAAGGAGATGGCAGCGATGGACTTGCAAGTTTGCAAGAAGGGAGATGGAGCTGCAGGTAGCTCGTAGGAAGGGGCGCGGGTTCGACATCGGACTGGAGTTGAGGCCACGAAGTGAAGAGAGAACGCAGCAAGGAAGAAGGCACGTGGAAGAGGAAGCTCAGGCAGCTAATCAAGATAAGGGACGAGGATTTAGTGCAGGCAGCAAAGAGGAGAAGGGTACAAGCTCAGAGGAGGGCATGCAGATAGGTCGGAGGAGGAGAGGGGGAGGAAACGCAGAAGAAAAGGCAGCACAGAGGGTTGTGGTTTAGCAAGGTTTGAGCAAGGATTGGGACGAGGGAAGGACGCACAATGAGGAAGGAGGGTTAAGCAGGGACAAAGGTAATGAAATCATGCGGGCAAGGAGATGGAGAGATGCATCAAGGAGGGAGCAATGGCAATAGCGAGGGAGAAAAGAAATGGAAAGCCCCAAGCAGCAGAGAAATTTGAAAAAAAATCAGAGAGGAAGAAAAAATAAAAGGGCAGTCGAAAATGGTAGACTTAAAACCCTTAAAAATTTCCAGAAATTTATATGTCAAACCAGTATACTCTAGCTTTAAAATCTGCTCTAAGAAAAACTCATGAAATCCCCAGATATAAAGTTTGAAACCCTCAAACTGAAGTACAAAAAAAAAATGAATAATGAAAAGAACAAAACCTAACCCTAACACATATTCAAAACAAAGTTAAAACAAATACTAAAAAAATGAAAACGAATGTTTGCTTTGCTGGTTGACGGTGGTAGAGGGAGAGAGTTCAAAGGAGAAAGAGCTCGAAGGAGATGGCAGCAATGGAGTTGCAGGTTTGCAGGAAGGGAGATGGAGCGGCGGGCAGCTCGTAGGAAGGGACGCGGGTTCAACAGTGGACTGGAGTTGAGGCCACGAGATCAAGAGAGAACGCAGCAAGGAAGAAGGCAAGCGGAAGAGGGAGCTCGGGCAGCCAACGAAGATAAGGGGCAAGGATTTAGTGCTAGCTTAAAACCCTCATGCATCCACAAAACAGCAATCTTATGTTAAGCCCTGGGATTAGACAGTTGGGCTCTTCATAAAATGCAAATCGAGAGTTGGTTGGTCCAACTGAAGACTATCCCCTAACACTCGATATTTTCTCAAGATTTCCCTACAAAACTTGATCTAGCCAATAAAAATAGAGAAAAGAAACAATAATTAAATTAAGACAGAATAGAGATACCTTCTATTATGTTCAAAACTAAAATTATCATTTAAAATCCAGCAAACTAAACAAGATACATGTACTCATATCACTCTTAGAAAAGCTATCATCAATGGCTTCAGAGAAATTTAAGCATGGAATAAAAAACATCTTACTACAGCATGCCCATGAAGAGTAACACCACCGGATCTTAACCCCAAAGTCTTTCTTTATTATCTAAAAAAAAATACATTAGAGCTTCTTGCTAAGCATACGACTCAGAGATCGGATAGATCAACTGATAAATGACCTCATATTTAAAAATAAATCCTCCAATGGCTAATTCGAGTGATCCTTGTCAAAGTGATCTCGACTGTTGATAAAGATCAAAATATTTTTTAATCTCATCCGTCGAAATATTTTATTTTTGAGGAAATTCGAATTTTTCATTTAGATGCACTTTAATTAACTCAAAAATAGAATTTTTGAGTTAATTCCCTCAAAAATTTGACTTTGACTTAACCCCCAGGGATTAAAAGTTTAAAATTTATCAAAATAATTAATTTACCTTAGTCCTGTGACCTCTTAAAATTTAATATTTTAAGACCGACAAATTTTGCCTTTGGAGAATTTAAATTTACCTAGGACTTAGAATTAATTAAATTTTTGGCTTAAGATTTTAATTAATTTTGGGCCAGAAAATTTAATTAATTAACCTATGAAGGGATAAATTATTTTTCCTACCCTCAAATGTTTAACGATGGTTTTCTAATTATGAGGAACCATGCGCTAAACATTTTACATCAAAATTTACACATTTTTACATCATAAAGGGGGAAAACTCATTTGTTAGACTCTCAAAGACTACCCATTTCTGCGACACAAGTATAATCCAGTAGACCAAGCAATTTGTAATAAAATAATCTAACCAAATAGTTAAGATTATTCCCACATTATTTTTACATAAACTCGATCTAGAACACTAGAACTCTTCTAAGATCTTAGCAACAAAATCCGTTCTAGCTTTGGGGTAAGACTGGAGGGAAAAACTCTTTCGATCATCCGAAAATGAATCGGTGAGATGAAAAACCTCCTAGAATGGAGATCATCACCAGAAAGGTAGGTTTACCTAGGTTGTTACATACGTGACACGGGTCTGCTGAGATTATTTACATTATACACATGCAGAATGGGTTTACATAACATCTCGGAAGTCACGCTGATAGCTAGACGGCACGGACACATCGATCAGGCGCTATCCCTTTTGCAAAAAAATAAAATTTTTGAGTTAATTCCCTCAAAATTTTGACTTTGACTTAACCCCCAAGGATCAAAGGTTTAAAAATTATCTAAATAATTAATTTACTTTAGTCCTGTGACCTCTTAAAATTTAATTTTTTAGGACCGACGAATTTTTCCTTTGGAGAATTTAAATTTACCTCAGACTTAGAATTAATTAAATTTTTGGTTTAAGACTTTAATTAATTTTGGGCCAGAAAATTTAATTAATTAACCTCTGAGGGGATAAATTATTTTTCCAACCCTCAAATGTTTAGGCATGGTTTTCTAATTATGAAGGACCATGCGCTAGACATCTTACATCAAGATTTACACATTTTTACATCATAAAAAGGGAAAACTCATTTGTTACAGACCCTCACAGACTACCCATTTCTGCGACAAGTATAATCCAGTAGACCAAGCAATTTGTAATAAAATAATCTAACCAAATAGTTGGAATTATTCCCGCATTACTTTTACATAGACTCGATCTAGAACACTAGGACTCACCTAAGATCCTAGCGACAAAATCCATTCCAACGTGGGGTAAGACTAGAGGGAAAATCTCTTTTGATCATTCGAAAATGAATCGGTGAAACAAAAAACCTCTTAGAATGAAGCTCGTCACCAAAAAGATAGGTTTACCTAGGTCGTTACATACATGACACAGGTCTGCTGAGATTATTTAGATTATACATATGCAAAATGGGTTTAGATAACATCTCAGAAGTCATTCTTATGTTGATAGTTGGACGGCACGAACATCGACCAGGCGTTATCCCTTTTGCGAAAAATAGAATTTTTGAGTTAATTCCCTCAAAAATTTGACTTTGACTTAACCCCCAAGGATCAAAAGTTTAAAATTTATCAAAATAATTAATTTACCTTAGTTCTGTGACCTCTTAAAACTTAATTTTTTAGGACCGACGAATTTTGCCTTTGGATAATTTAAATTTACTTAAGACATAGAATTAATTAAATTTATGGCTTAGGATTTTAATTAATTTTAGGCTAGAAAATTTAATTAATTAACCTATGAGGGGATAAATTATTTTTCCCACTCTTAAATGTTTAGTCATGGTTTTCTAATTATGAGGGACCACGCGCTAGACATTTTACATCAAGATTTACACATTTTTACATCATAAAAGGGGAAAACTCATTTGTTACAGACCCTCATAGACTACCCATTTCTGCGACACAAGTATAATCCAGCAGACCAAGTAATTTGTAATAAAATAATCTAACCAAATAGTTAGGATTATTCCCACATTATTTTTACATAGACTCAATCTAGAACACTAGGGCTCACCTAAGATACTAGTGACAAAATTCATTCTAGCTTTGGGGTAAGATTGGAGGGAAAACCTCTTCCGATCATCCGAAAATGAATCGGTGAGACGAAAAACCTCCTAGAATGGAAATCGTCACTAGAAAGGTAGGTTTACCTAGGTCGTTCAATACATGACACGGGTCTGTTGAGATTATTTATATTATACACATGCAGAATAGGTTTACATAACATCTCGGAAGTCATGCTAATGATGATAGCTGGACGACACAGACACATCGATCAGGCGCTATCCCTTTTGCGAAAAAATGGGGTGTACTGTTATGGGTCGTTGAGACGTAGTGGTCAACATCTGGCTCTACTTGGGGACACATTGTTGCACCAGAGGAATGTGAGAATCCAGACTCTGTGTCCATGCAACACACAAGATAACATAAGCAGCGTCCATCCAAAAATCACCATATAATATTAAGCACAGGAAAGATATAAGCTATTTATTTATTAACTATCCTAATAACATGAAAAACATAAATCTACCTACAAAAAAAAATACTGAAGTAAAAGGGTGTAGGGTTAGGAATACAATACTAAAGATGCCCCATGGCATCAAATGTGTTCAATGTAGTGCATGCTGAGCATTTGCCTGCTTTCAGGAAAATCTGTAGGCTGCTTTTCAAATCTGCCATGTTCAATCGTGCATATAGTAGGACTCTTCCCTCTCTGAAAATTAAGCCATTTGGATCTATCTTCCACGGAATTTATCTAAAAACCCTGAAACTTATCCAAATTATTTAGAAAGTGAATAACGTGTGTTTCATTATCAAAGACCTGCCCATGGTCAGAATTATCTAGGATAGAAGGTTTAAAAATGATATCCATCTTAGTTTTATCTTCAATTAATTTATGAGACCACTGCATGGTAGAAGCAGCAACAGCTAACTCATCAGCTAAGCAATTTTTCTCTCTTGGGATAGCTTCAAGTTTAATGGCATCAAAATACTCCAAGGTATCCCACACAACATTTCTATAATTTCTTAATCTTTGATTTTTACATGTAAATTTATTTTTGATTTGCATGATAACTAAATCTGAATCACCCTTGATACTCAGTAATTTGACTTTCAAAGTTTTTGCCATTTCAATACCCAAAAACAAGGCGTCATATTCAACCACATTGTTGGTTGCTTCAAATTCTAATTGATAGGCAAATTTGAAAATATGACCAAGGGGAGATTTCAAGGCGATTCGCGCACCTTTACCATGCCTAGATGTTGCACCATCAAAGTACAAAAGCCAAACTTTATTTTTTAAGTCACCCTCTTTTTTATCAACCTTGACCTCTATGGGAATGATTAAAGAAGAGTGAATGGATGTCACAGAGAGCTTCCTAGCTGAGACTGTCAAGGAGTGTACGAGAAGAGAGCTTGTGTAATATAACTTTGAGAGCCTTTTCAGGATCCAGAGCAGGATTAGCCAAGCTACTTGGATTCCTCCTAGTACATGCCCTTGTAGAAGATGAAGGAAGTGGAGTCGCCACTCAGACAGAAATCCAACTTAGACACCAGAGACGAACAGAAAATGATATGAAGATGAATGGGTGAAGATGAAAAGGATCAAATGATGAGAAGAAATTGAGAGGACTAAGGACAGAAAAACTCTATCCCCAACAACGGTGACAAAAAATGTTGTGTCGTTTGACCATTGACGAGTCAACGAAAAAGATGAAATGAGGAGATGAAAGGATGCAGAGAAAAGATTGAAAAATGTCATGAACATCGGCAACAAGATAAACTTGTCCCCGGCAACGGCGCCCAAAAATGTTGGTGTTGATGGCTAAAACGAAAGATAGAAAGATGAAGAGAAAAGATGAATGTTGTAAAGTCAAGGCCCAGTAAATGGGTCCCTGGCAACGGCGCCAAAAAATGTTGTCGCACAAAGTGTCCAAGCACCACGACAACGCTCAAAGTAAGGGTTGTCACTCTAATCCTTACTCACTTCGTTTAGACTTTCTCCTAGACAAGTCAAGGGAGGTAGTCCCTAGCAGTAAATGAATGAAGGAAACCTCTGGAACACAGGCTCTATGACACTTAAGGCTGAATAACTTAATGAAAATGAGACAAGTTCTGATTAACTAAGTTATTTATATATATCAACTGAAATGAATAAGACACAACCACAAGATAGAAATGATTTTTAGACCAGTGCCTTGGATGCTCAATTAACCATGAACCTACTTGAAAAAACAAAATCAAGTTATTCAGAAGAAGATTAGAGATGTGATAGAAACAACAATCATGAACAATTAGATGTAAAGCACATGCAAAATATTCTAGTTTAGGCGGGCTAGAGTTGAGGCCACAAGGTCGAGAGAGAACGCAACAAGGAAGAAGGCACGCGGAAGAAGGAGCTCGGGCAACGAACGAAGATAAGGGACGAGGATTTAGCACAGGCAGCAAAGAGGAGAAGGGTGCAAGCTCGAAGGAGGGCATGCAGATAGGTCGAAGGAGGAAAGAGCGAGGAAACGAGGAAGAAAGGCAGCACAGAGGGTTGAGGTTTAGCAAGGGTCGAGCAGGGATTAAGAAGAGGGAAGGACGCACAGTGAGGAAGGAAGGTTATGCAGCGCCGAAGGTAATGAAATTGTGTGGGGAAGGAGAAGGATAAACACAGCAAGGAGGAAGCGATGGCAACAATGAGGGAGAAAAGAAATGGAAAACCCCAAGCAGCAGAGAAATTTGAAATATTTTTAGAGGAAGAAAAAATAAAAGGGCAACCGAAAATGGTAGCCCTAAAACCCTTAATATTTTCTAGAAATTTATATGTCAAACTAGTAAACTCCAACTTTAAAATCTGGTCTAAAGAAATTTCATGAAATCCCCAGATATAAAGTTTGAAACCCTCAGACTGAAAAAATAAAATAATAATATACTGGAATAATGCCCTTGCAAAATGATTTTGAGGCCATATCTTACCCTCCAGGGTCTAGATCTAACTTCAAATAGAAATTATTCATTCAGATCTGCACCTATAAAAATGAAAACAAAACACCTAGACGATATATACAATGATAAATCTAAAAACCCCAAAACACCCTCGTTAGATAATTACAATATTTACAAACTGAAGGCTCTAAGTAGCCAGATCTATCATTATGTTGCAAAGAAATTGAAAAAAAAATAATTTTAAGTGGAGGTGCTAGCTTAAACCCCTCATGCATCCACAAAACAGCAATCTTATGATAAGCCCTGGGATTAGACAGCTAGGCTCTTCAAAAAATACAGATCGAGATTTCGCTGGTCCAACTGAAGATTATCCCCTGATGCTCAATATTTTCTCAAAATTTCCCTGCAAAACTTGATCCAACCATTAAAAATAGAGAAAAGAAACAATAATTAAATTAAGACTGAATAGAGATACCTGCTATTATGTTCGAAATTAAAATTATTATTTAAAATCCAACAAACTGAACAAGATACCTGTGCTCATATCACTCTTAAAAAAGCTATCATCAATGGCTTCAAAATTAAGCATGGAATAACAAACATCTTACAGCATGCCCATGAAGAGTAACACCGCCGGATCTTAACCCCTAAGTTTTTCTTTATTATCCAAAAAAAGATTACACTAGAGCTTCTTGCTAAGCACACGACTCAGAGATCCGATAGATCAACTGAAAAATGACCTCCTATTTAAAGATAAATCCTCCAGCGGCTAGTTCGAGTGATCATCGTCAAAGTAATCTCGACTGTTGATAACGATCAAAATATCTTTTAATATCATCCGTCGAAAAAAAATATTTTTGAGGAAATTCGAATTTTTCATTTAAATGCACTTTAATTAACTCAAAAATAGAATTTTTGAGTTAATTCCCTCAAAAAATTGACTTTGACTTAACCCCCAAGGATCAAAGGCTTAAAATTTATCAAAATAATTAATTTACCTTAGTCCCATGACCTCTTAAAATTTATTTTTTAGGATCGACGAATTTTGCCTTTGGAGAATTTAAATTTACCTAGAACTTAGAATTAATTAAATTTTTGGCATAGGATTTTAATTAATTTTGGACCAGAAAATTTATGAGGGGATAAATTATTTTTCCAACCCTCAAATGTTTAGCCATGGTTTTCTAATTATGAGGAACCATGTGCTAGACATTTTACATCAAGATTTACACATTTTTACATCATAAAGGGGGAAAACTCATTTGTTACAGACCCTAACAGACTACCCATTTCTGTGACACAAGTATAATCCAGTTGACCAAGCAATTTGTAATAAAATAATCTAACCAAATATTAGGATTATTCCCAAATTACTTTTACATAGACTTGATCTAGAACACTAAGACTCACCTACGATCCTAGCGACAAAATCCATTCCAGCTTTGGGGTAAGAATGGAGGAAAAAACTCTTCCGATCATCCGGAAAATGAATCGATGAGATGAAAAACCTCCTAAAATGGAGATCGTCACTAGAAAAGTAGGTTTACCTAGGTCATTACATACATGACATGGGTCTACTGAGATTATTCACATTATACACATGCAGAATGCGTTTACATAACATCTTGGAAGTGAGGCTGATAATGATAACTGGACAACACAAACACATCGATCAGGCACTATCCCTTTTGCGAAAAAAGGGAGTGCACTGCTATGGGTCGTTGACACGTAGTGGTCATCAGACCCCAAGATGGTCTTTCATTATGAGCATTTTATGCAGTTGCAAGACTGTTAAATTTGGCAACTAGGGCCAAACTTCACATTGGACAATTCATATGAGGCAATATTTTTATTGGATTCCTCTCTCCGAGATGTGTAGAATTGATCTAAATATCATCCCATTCTGACATGTACAAATGGAATTATGAACTTATTTTGATTATGGACAAAGTCAAGGTCGGCCAGCAAACTCATGTAGGCTCAGAAGCCCAACAATAACGTCTATTTATCCTCAACGTTTGCATATAAATACATGGTGCCTCCTCCTCATTTGGACACTTCACTCACTCACAATCTTCTCTCTCCTTCATCTGATTGGGTACGAAATTCAGAGGCTACTCTCCACACTTGCGAAGAAAGGGAAGGGTTTTTTGTTACAACCGTTGACCAGAGTTGACCAAAACTGGAAAGGTTGTTTTTTACTTGCGTTGACCAAGCGTTGCCCTGTTTTGAGTGCGGTTTTGGGTGGAGGATTTCTGTTTGAGCAAGCCGTAGTTTTGGGCAAGAAATCCAAGGCAGTTTGACTGGTGTTTGACCAACGTTGACTGTGCTAGGGCTCACTGCTGCGTTGACTTTTGTTGACCAGGTTTGACTGGATTTTTTCGGACTGTTTTTGGGCTGATTAGGCTCACTATTGGAAGTCGAAGTTGACTAGGTTTGGACTGTGCTAGGGCTGGTTGCTACATTGACTTTTGTTAACCAGGTTTGACTGGACTTTTTCACATTGTTTTTGGGCTGATTAGACTTTTTGTTGGAAGTCGAAGTTGACTGGGTTTGACCAAGCTAAATTGAGGAAGAATTTTGCCTTGTTGACGAGCATTGACTTTCTGGTTAGGGATTTTTGTTTCTGCTATTTGACTAATCAGATTTTCACTGTAATTGGGCAAGTGAATATTATACATTGTACTCTCTCTCTCTGCTGAACTTTTGAAGAATTATAGTAAGAATTGATCAAGGGTTTCCCCACATTGGGGTTTGTCCCTGGCTGGTGCCATATCATGTATCCTCTTGTCTTGGCTAGTCTTCTATTGTTATTGTTTATGTTACATCTGCATTTTACTATCATGATGATGTGATTGCTAAACTAGATATTGATATTGGGCTAATAAAGAAATTGAAGTAAAATTACTCTAAGCACAGAACATACCATTGTTATCCTAAAATTAGCATAGTATCAGAGCTGAGGTGAAGACAAAGCCCAAGCAAGAGTGAGAATAGCAATGACTAAAAGGAGCAATCACTGATCAAAGACAAGAATCAATGCCCTCCACATCCTACTTCAAGTCTGATGATAAGCTTCATGATAAGTCAGATTATCATGCATGGAAGATGTCTCTTGATTTGACATTAGAAGAGCAAGATGTTATGGATTATGTGCAGGGAAAGATTTCAGAACCTCCTTCTAAATTTCTAATGCATCGGCTGCTACTAAGACCAAGTACAAGAAGGGTGAAGTCAAAGCCAAGAAGATCATCAGGGATTCTATTCATAAGCATTTAGTTGCTTACATTTCCAATTTGAACACATCAAAGGAGATATATGACAAGTTGGTTGGCATGTTCAAATCTAGCAATGCAAACCAAATTCTTTTCCTCAAGAACAAGTTGAAGGATATAAAGAAAGGAAGAAATGAAGATATTAAATCCTACTTCATGAGGATTACTGAGATCAAAAATGATCTTCTTTCTATTAGAGAAGCTATTGCTGATAGGGAGCTTACCCTCATTGCCCTTGGAGGACTCCCTCGTGAATGGCACGTGTTCAACACTACTATTCTTAACAACGATAGGATTCTAGGTTTTCAAGAATTGCTGACTAGATGCTCTCAAGAAGAAACATGGATGATGGAACTAGATATGCCTTCAAATAAGAATGATCCCTCAGATTTTCCGGAGAAATCACATATAGAACAAAGGGTTGACGCGTTTCGAACCTAGATCTAGGTTCATCATCAGGGTTTTCTCCGGAAAATCTGAGCATTATATCATGAATCACAGAAGCATAAAATCTGAGGAATGATCCTATTGCATTCTCCGCTCATGCTAAAAACAAGAACAATGCAGGTTCAAAGAAGCAATATCAAGGACGAGTTTCAAAAATGGAAAGAAGGGAAGATGCTTCATTTGCAACAAGTTTGGTCACTATGCTAGGGAGTGTCCTAATACAAGGCATACACCTCATGATGATGACAACCACAACAACAACAATTTCAGGGACAACAACAATCAAAGGAATGGCAGATTCAACAACCAAGGAAAAAGGAATGCTCTCGCTCTTCATCAAGGAAATAGTCGCCCTCCCAAGAGATCAAGAAACACCAGGTATGATGAATCTAATGTTGTTGATAACAAACAAAAAGAATTCTATCTTATATTTTCCCTTTCTACTGCATCTCCTCCAGACACTTGGGGAAATTGGTTGATTGATAGTGGTGCCTCAAGGCACTTCACCGGGTATAAGCAAGCTCTTTTAAATCTGATTAAAAGGGATACAAATTTAGAAATTATTCTTGGAGACAATGCCACCTATCCCGTGAAGGGAGTTGGGGATGTTACTCTTCAATTGAATCAGGGTAATACCATTCATCTACAAGAAGTACTATATGTACCTGATCTAAAGAAGAACCTGGTATCTATCTCGGTGATGGAGGACAAAGGATTCAAGGTGGCATTCATCGATGGAAAGGTACGTGTGTGGAATAAAAATTTCAAAAATGCATTTACACTTGGCTTCGGGGTTGATAGCCTATATCAAGTTGGAGGAAGCCCATTGGGAGCTATGTCTTGCGACAAATCACTTCAATCTGAATTATGGCACCGGAGGTTTGCTCATCTACATTATAAGGCTCTACCCGATGTGAGGAAGATGGTGACAAGTATGCCCGAATTTAAAGTAGAACATGAAGGTGTTTGTCAGGGGCGTGCTGAAGGAAAGCATACAAGAGGACCATTCCCCTCAAGTGATAGCAACACTTTTGATTTGGGGTAGCATCGGATGTGCTCTAAGCCTCAAATTTTGCAGGGAGGCTTAGGCACGTGCATTCCAAAGAACCCAAAAAGCGTTTGGGAAATTCCACCCAAAAGTGATTTTATTAAAATAATTAATACTTTTAATAGGGTTCCTAAGTCTAAACTTAGGAAAATTAAAATATTAATGGGTATTAATCTAATCAAGGTTAAAACTTCTAGAAAAAGAAACAAATCAAGCCAAAAAGATCTGAGCCCTTGATTATGATTTAATCTAGGTCGTTGGTTGCCCAACAGAAAGATATAAGAAGGGGCTTGAGGGTCATTTGGAAAACGAACCGAGAGATTAAGAAAATCGATTTTCTGAAATGAGAAGTTCTTAGGAGGAAAATCGATTGAGGAGATTTCTTGCAGCAGAGAGGCGGGGATAGCAGCTTCTAGAGAGAGAGATTCTCAGCCGAAGAATCATCAGCAGAGAGAGGCAGTGACTGATCCAGTAGCCTTGACGCAGGGCCAGAAGGGCCATGCATAAGCAGCATAGAGGGTCAATTTCAGCAGCCGGAAGCCAAGGTGTGACACTGGGAGGCTGAGATCAGTGTCTTTGGGCTACTAATCGATTCCCCAGTTGGGTGACATTGTGCTTGAAAGGGTTGACACTGGGACAGTGTAGAAGCAATGCAGAGATAGCGCAGTGCCTGTCAGGGGCACCTCATCCAACAACCGGAACAATCGAGACTTTTTCTCAGTGATTGTGTGAGGTAAACTCACAAAGCTTCTACTAGTATTTCTCTCTATAACTGAATATCCCTATGAGGTATTCAGTGATATATTTAGAATTTGCTACAGCTTAATAATAATAAACCCTCAAAGCTGCTACACCGGTTTTCCCACATTGGGTTTTTCTGGGGACTATTGTCCAAAAATAATTGTGTCCTATGTGTTTCTATTTTCCTTCCTCAGATTCTATGTTTCAAAATCATATTTAATTTGGTGTAGATTGCTTCAGTAATTTACTTCAATGTTTCAAAAAGAAATCTGAAATACGCTTGTAATGTAATTTACTATCTAGGTGAAGTAGATTCAGTTGGTTGCAGTAGGATTCCTGAGATTGTTAGATCTAGGAATTTTCACATGGTATCAGAGTTGTTGGTGTGAAACAAGGAAGAGCAAATCTCGCACTGAAGCAAGGGCCAACTTGCTGCAACAAGCAGCAATTCGAATCCCCTAAGGGATTGCATAGTTCTAGTCAGGAGGGCTATATTTTTGTGGGTGTCTCTAAGTGAGACAATAGAGAGGTAAGACTGCCAGATCGAAAACTTGCCAAGGCAGAGGGAGCTACGTAGAACCATGCAAAGCTAGAGGGACGCACTTTTCTGCACGCTGAGTGCTAGGCAAAAAAGCCGTCGAAAGGAAGATGTAGATCCGCTAAAGAAGTACAAGGTTGTGATGTCAAAGGCCAAGAGGATGATCCTAGATGGAGTCAAGGATCATGTGGTGTGCCACGATGCTAGCAAAGGAACTACTAAAGAGATGTGGGTTGCCTTGTCCACATTGTATCAGGGATCTTCCGAGCAGCAAAAGATGTACTTAGAACAGAAGTTAAGGTCTACGCAGATACTAAAGGGAGAACGTGTGGATCCATTCCTCACGAAACTGAAGGAGACCCGTGAATCGTGATAAGTTGTCAGCTTCGGGCACAAACCTCAGGATTCGAAGTTAGTGAAATTGGCTCTAAATTCTGTCTCAGATTAATGGCAAGTCTTTGTCCAAAGTATCCTAGGCAGAGCAACATTGCCAAATTGGGACGAGATGTGAGCAGCTTTGAGACAAGAAGAGCTGAGGAGAGACCTACTCAAGGTCAAACTTGACGGGAGCAGCACCAGCAATGGGTCGAAGCCCAAAGTAGAGAAGGAGGATAACGCAGCCCTTGCATCGAAGGGGCAGCAGGGGCAACAGAGACAAAAAAAAGACGTCTCCAAGGTGAAGTGCTTCAGATGTGGCGAGATGGGCCACTATGCATCCCAATGTCCTTTGAAGAAAAAGGACAAGGATGAGAAGCATGATCCTAAGGTTGCATCTGCAAAAATCGAACAAGAGGAGTTCGCCATGACAGCCAAGATAACTCCAGGAGGGAGGTGGGTTGATATAGAACTGTAGTTCGACAGAGTTGCAGATGGGCAGGATCCTTGAGGAGCCCACCTCTTGGATCATCACCTTGCTACGGGAGTCCATGATCAGTAGTAGCAGGATGGAGGAGTTTTTAGTTGGTGCCATGGATTGTTGATTCGACAGATGCAGTGGTTAGTAGCGCCAGAATGTGAGCAACGCAAAGCAGAGAGGCGGCAGTGTGAGGAGGCACAATGCAGAGTTTCAACAACGCACTGGCTTCAGAAGAGAGCGTGGAACTAGCAGTGGTTAGGATTTCAACACCAAGGTGTATCCACTGGATACTTGTTCAGTTTTGGGTGTTTTCCGTTGCTTCTCTCAGCAACTGAGTCACAGTACGGATGCAGTGTTAGCAGTAGTAGTGCTAGCAGCATAGCAGATGCAGCATTTGAGAGAGAGTTGCAGTACAGATGTAGCATTGGCAGTGGCAGTGTCAAAGGCAGCAGTACAGTAGCAGCAACAATGCAGTAGTTGGTGCACAGCATGTCAGACATCAGCAGCGCAGGGGACGATACTTCAGAGTCACAGCAGTATGCAGTAGCAGTGTATTGCTAGAGCACACTCCTCGCTAAGAGGAAGTGTTGAGTTGGGGTAGCATCGGATGTGCTCTAAGCCTCAAATTTTGCAAGGAGGCTTAGGCACATGCATTCCAAAGAACCCGGAAAGTGTTTAGGGAAATTCCACTCAGAAGTGATTTTATTAAAATAATTAATATTTTTAATGGGGTTCCTAGGTCTAAATTTGGGAAAATTAAAATATTAATGGGTATTAATCTAATCAAGGGTGAAACTTCTAGAAAAAGACATGGATCAAGCCAAAACGATCTGAGCCTTTGATTATGATTTAATCTAGGTCGTTGATTGCCCAACAGGAAGATATAAGAAGGGGCTTGAGGGTCATTTGGAAAACAGATCGAGAGATTGAGAAAATCGATTTTCTCAAATGAGAAGTTCTCAGAAGGAAAATTGATTGAGGAGATTTCTTGCAGCAGAGGGGTAAGGATAGAAGCTTCCGAAGAGAGAGAGAGAGATTCTCAGCCGGAGAATATCAGTAGAGAGAAGCAATAAGTGATCCAGTAGCCTTGACGTAGGGCCAGAAGGGCCACGCAGAAGCAGCGCAGAGGGAGAGAGAGAAAGTTGAAAGTCAGAGCAAAGGGTCAGCTTCAGCAGTTGGAAGCCGAGGTGTGAGACCGAGAGGCTAAGAGCAGTGACTCTGGGCTACTGATCGATTCCCCAATTGGGTGACGTTGTGCCCGAAAGGGTTGACGCTAGGACAACGCAGAGGCAGCGCAATGCCTGCCAAGGGCACCTCATCTAGCAGCCGGAATAATCGCGACTTTTTCTTAGTGATTGTGTGAGGTAAACTCACAAAGCTTCTGCCAGTATTTCTCTCTGTAACTGAATAACCCTGTGAGGTATTCAGTGATGTATTCAGAATTTGCTACTGCTTAATAATAATAAACCCTTAGAGTTGTTGCACCGGTTTTCCCGCATTGGGCTTTTCCGGGGACTATTGTCAAAAAATAACTATCCTATGTGTTTCTATTTTCCTTGCTTAGTTTCTATGTTTCAGAATCATATTTAATTTGGTGTAGGTTGCTTCAGTAATTTACTTCAAGGTTTCAAGAAGAAATCTGAAATAAGCTTGTAATGTAATTTACAATCTAGGTGAAGTAGATTCAGTTGGTTGCAGTAGGATTCCTAAGATTGTTAGATCTAGGAATTTTCACAAAGACTACTGACATATTGCAATTGATTCATTTTGATCTATCTGGTGCAATGCTCGTGAACTCATTGGGAGGATATTTATATTATGCCATCTTTATGGATGGCATCTCTCGCATGACTTGGATATATTTCTTGAAGAAGAAGGATGAAGTATTCTCATGGTTCTGTTCTTTCAAAGCTTTGGTCGAAAATCAAACCGGGAAGAAGATCAAAATATTGAGGACCGATAATGGAACTGAATATGAATCAAATGAGTTCAAAGATTATTGCAGAGAAGTTGGCGTTAAGAGGGAGACTACTACCGCATATACCCCTGAGCAAAATGGTGTTGCTGAAAGGAAGAACCATTCTATCGTAGAAGCCACTCGTGCCATGCTTCATGATCAAAGCCTTCCGAAGTTCTTAAAGGCTGAAGCTGCAAACACCGTCGTGTATATTCAAAATAGATGCCCTCATCAAGCGTTGGACTCCAAAACTCCCAAAGAAGTTTTCACAGGTAAGAAACCTGATGTTTCTCACTTTAGAATTTTAGTCTCGTATATTTTCATGTGCCAAAAGAAAAGAGAAGCAAATTGGATGCTTCTGGGAAGAAAGGAACATTTGTGGGCTACAATGAAACTTCTAAGGCATATAGAATCTATGTGCCTGGTCAAAGAGAAGTGGAGATAAGTCATGATGTCACCTTCGATGAGGATGTTGCCCTTGGAAAGATTAGTAACCTTCCTCTTCCAAGGAAGGACAAAGAAGCACATTCAAGAAAGCAAGGAGAACTGCAGGATGCGCCAATGCCTGATGCTGAAGGACCAATGGATCCCATTGATCCACCCCCTCATGAGCCCTCTTCCTCGAAAAGGAAACCCTCGTGGCTTAGGGAGACTCTCGAAGATGCCGAGAGACATGTTGCACCTAGGGGGACATTTCATGAAAGCAAGAAGTCGAATAGGTACCAAGGGTACTTAATTGCAATGAGCACCATTGTTCAATATGAGCCTTGCACATTCGAAGAAGCTACCAAACACCAAGTTTTGAAGGATGCAATGAACGAAGAGTATGAGTCGATTATGAAGAATGATGTCTGGGATGTGGTTCCTAGACCCAAGGACAAATCCGTTGTCACCTCGAAATGGCTCTACAAGATCCAGCATGGAGCTGATGGAAGTGCTGAAAATTTCAAGGCCAGATTCATTGCTCGAGGCTTCTCTCAAAAGGAAGGTGTTAATTATGATGAGATATTTGCATCGGTTGCCCGCTACACCACCATCCGTTCGATTATACCCCTTGTTGCCTCGCAAGGATGGAATCTACATCAGATGGATGTCAAGATTGTCGCCTTGCATGGTTCACTTAAGGAGGAAGTCTATGTAGAACAACCTGAGGGGTTCGAAGTTCAATATCGTCAAACACATGTATGCAGGTTGAAGACAACCCTCTATGGGTTGAAGCAAGCACCCTGGACTTGGTATGAGAGGATCGATAGTTATCTAATGAAGCTGGGATTTATGAGAAGTGAAGTTGATCCAAACCTTTACTTTAAGGTTGAGAATGATAGACCTCTCATCTTGGTACTCTACGTGGACGATCTTTTTCTAACAAGTGCAGACCCTCTTATTCATCAATGTAAGAGGGAGTTGGCTTCCGAATTCGAGATGAAGGACCTAGGATTGATGCATTACTTCCTAGGGTTGGAGATCTGGCAAAAGTCAGGTGAGATTTTCTTTTCTCAAGGAAAATATATTGTGAAGATACTTAAAAGATTTGGGATGGTGGACTGCAAATCAGTGACTACTCCGATGGAACTTAACTTCAAGAAGTTATGAAGAAGCGTTGTTGGGCCCGATTTGGGAAATCCTTTTGGGTATCGTCAACTCGTGGGAGCCTTGATGTTCTTAGTGAACTCCCATCCGGACATATCTTTTGCAGTGAATACATTGAGCCAGTTTATGGTCGAGCCTCATCTCATACATTGGATTGCTGCCAAGAATCTCTTGAGATATTTTTGGGCATAATCACTTATGGACTGAGATACACTACCAAGAATGTGAGGCTCCATGGCTATGTTGCAGGAAACGTGGTATAGAGGTCCGTTTCTGTACGGAAACGCGTTTGGTACGGCCGTGAAACGCGTTTCCGGCCGTACTGCCACGTTTCCCGAAACGAAAACGTGGCCAGTACAGCGGGAAACGCGTTTCAGGGCCGTACAACCCACGTTTCCTCATTAACTTGTGTTTTTTTTAATTTGTTTTTTAATTTACTTTTAGGGTATGTTCGTGACTTCTTGTTGCTTCTAGATGCGTGTCTAAAGTTATAAAAGTGAATTTTTGCCCTAGTGTTGATATGCAGTTCATGGTAATGTTAAATTCTTAAAGTAAAAGTGATATTCTCCTTTATTTTTCATTTTCATCTTTTACTTAAATTTTTAACATTACCATGAAATGACTCGGATGTTTGAGAGTGGTTCCGCCCTCATTGGATTTCATATGGAGAAAGTAGAATTTTAGATCTCACTCAAAATCCAGCAAACTTATTTGTTTTTCAGATTTTCAGAATTGGAGGATTGCAATGTTTCCATTGGATTTATCATGTACTAGGGTATGAACTTGTATTTAATCAAGAGAACCAAGCCTCTATGCAGGGGAAACTCCCAATATCAAGATCATTTAGGGTACTAGGTATGAAACGTGTATTTAATTTCAACAGCACTAAGGTCGTTCAACTATTAGGAGGAGACTCCCAATACAACAATGGTCCTTTAAAGAATGGGATGTAGATGCAGAAAATCCTGATTTGGATCTCTCTCTTGCAGCCTTATAGCTTTATTGTACTTGCAACCTCATATATTAATAAAAAAAGGTTTGATTTGAGATTTGGATATATAATAAAGGTTGCTTTTGGATATCTTCCGATATTTTTTATTTCATTATGTATTCATCATGAGTAAATGTGATGTAAATTAAATCTTAATGTTTAAGTGTGATAAATTATAATGTATCATTTATGCTTTATGATTGCACATATATATATTTAAATATTTTCAATATATATATATATATATATTCGCGTTTCTCCGTTTCCAAAATTTGGGGAGGTCGCGTTTCGTATCGCTTCCCGTTTCGGAAACTCGTACCCGTTTCCCCGTTTCGTGCAACTTAGCTCCATGGTTACTCTGATGTAGACTGGGCTGGTAGTGTGGTGGATCGTAAAAGCACATCGGGATGTTGCTTCTCTCTAGGTTCTGCTTCAATATCATGGATGAGCAGGAAGCAGAAATCGGTTGCCTTGAACACCGTTGAGGCTGAATACATTGCTGCTAGTTTGGCCTCTGTGAAGCTGTTTGGTTGAGGAAGCTCTTTAGTGCGCTGTTTGGACATGTGTTGGATACCACCGTGATCTTCTGCAACAACCAGAATGGGATTCGTCTTTCTGAGAATCCCGTGTTTCATGACCACTCCAAACATATTGATATTAGGTACCACTTTATCTAGGATATGGTACAACGAGGAGCAATAAGGCTCCAACACATTGGGACAGATGATCAGGTCGCTAATAATCTTACGAAGCCCCTGGGGTAGGTCAAATTCTTAACCTTCAGTGAACGACTTGGAGTCGTGGAGAGACCCTCTTATGAGGATCACGTATGAGATGGATGTTGAGCTCTGGGAGCCCCAGGGGGCTTGGGGTACTTCTTGGAGCGATGAGCAACCATAAGGTGTGTGGTTCACCTTCCCCTAATGGTGTGTGATGTACAGGGTGTGTGGTTCACCTTCCCTTGTGATACCCCATGTTGAGATATGCATAGGATGAGTGGTTCACCTTCTCCTATGGCATATGAGCAGAATGAGTGGTTCACCTTCTCCTATGGCATATGAGCAAGATGAGTGGTTCACCTTCTCTTGTCGGCACATCCTACCCATGCAGTCTGGGACTCATGGGACGTACCTCTCATTTGGCCAATGACTAGGGAAACGAGGATAAGGACCATAGTACTATCGATGGACGCATCGTGTACTACCGTACTCCCTATGCTAGGATGTTGATATTGATATGGGATCAATGGAAACTGATTTCGGGTCAGTTAAAAGTGGTGTGACACACTCTCTATTATTGGCGACTGACTTCGGGTCAGTGGAGAATGGTATGATACATTCTCGATCATTTTTTCTTTCTTCATGGTTCAACAGAGCAGAGACGGGGATGGTACAAATTGTCAGACAGTTTGGCAAGTGAAGTTCTCCCTAGTTGAGAGGAAGTGTTAAATTTGGCAACTAGGGCCAAACTTCACATTGGATAGCTCATATGAGGCAGCTCATATTTTTATTGGGTTCCTCTCTCCGAGAGGTGTAGGATTGATCTAAAGATCATCCCATTCTGACATGTACAAATGGAATTATGAATTTATTTTGATTATGGGCAAAATTGTCAAGGTTGGCAAGCAAACTCATGTAGGCTCAGAAGCCCAACAGTGACATCTATTCATCCTCAACGTTTGCATATAAATACATGGTTCCTCCTCCTCATTTGGACACTTCATTCTCTCTCCTTCATTTGATTGGGTATGAAATTTAGAGGCTACTCTCCACACATGCGAAGAAAGGGAAGGGTTTTCTATTCCAGTCATTGACCAGAGTTCACCGAAATTGCAGACGCTGTTTTTTACTTGCATTGACCAAGCGTTGACCTATTTTGAGTGCAGTTTTGGGTGGAGGATTTCTATTTGAGCATGTCGCAGTTAATCCGAGGCAGTTTGACCTTTGTTTGACCAGCGTTGATTGTGCTAGGGCTCGCTGATGTGTTGACTTTTGTTAACCAGGTTTGACTGGACTTTTTTGAACTATTTTTGGGCTGATTAGACTTGTTGGAAGCCGAAGTTGACTGGGTTTGACCGAGTTTAATTGAGGAAGAATTTTTCCGGTTGACCCACATTGACTTTCTGGGTAGGGCTTTCTGTTTCTGCTATTTGACTGATCAGATTTTCACCGTAATTGGGCAAATGAATATTTTACATTGTACTCTCTCTCTGTTGAACTTTTGAAGAATACATTTTACTATCATGATGATGTGATTGCTAAACTGGATATTGATATTGGGCTAATAAAGAAATTGAAGTAAAATTTCTCTAAGCATAGAACATACCATTGTTATCCTAAAATTAACAAGGACAGTTTCATTATTCTTCTTGATTATATTCAGCACCATTCGTCTCATGGCCTCAAGATCCCGCTCAGCCAATTACAAATGTGTTCCACCACCTATCGAAGAGTATACGTCGATTGCACCATCTCCAATAGATCAATTCAAAAGAACACTTTGTATTCAAATATTCCACATACTATCATATCCGGCAAAAGTTTCACTAACTGTTTCAAAAATCAGGCTCCTTGCTACTTTCTTTCTCTATCCAAGTTAGATATGCCTAGCTTATGTATTTGTGATGCAATCACCCATAGATGGGAGACGTGGGAGCTTTTGCAATACCACTCCAGGTTTAGCACCACTAGGTTCATTACCACCTTTTGCCAACCTACCTTGGCGAAAGGAGGCCCTACACGCAAGGCACTCTCCAACCAAGTAGGTGAACAATGTCAAATTTGTGAGACAATGCACCTCC
This sequence comes from Pinus taeda, assembly GCA_000404065.3. Lineage (NCBI taxonomy): Eukaryota > Viridiplantae > Streptophyta > Pinopsida > Pinales > Pinaceae > Pinus > Pinus taeda. Next base: position 284,877 of record APFE031602562.1, read on the forward strand.
TCCTACCAAGCTAACAAATATCTCACATTTATGATGTCACGGAGCCACAATGCTCCTTTTGTGGTGTTGCTTCCTAGGCCAAATCTTGCAGTCAAGCTTCCATCACAGATTCTTTTCCTGAACCACTAATGTTAGTAGATTTTTAATGGCCCGCTCTAAAGCTCCTCCCAAGTTCACCCAACCAGACCCCTTTAGTGTCAAGCACTATCCAAAGGACATTATCAAGATTTGTGTTTATCTCATTCACAGTGATATATAAAAATACGAATACCTCTACCCCCTCCTCTACATCTTCTTCCATTTCTAGCACTAGTGTTCATCCCTTCCTAGGGATTTTCATTTCAATTCAATTCAGTGTTTACCATACTCTTACCTTTCCACTATTGTCATTTGTATCCCCTTATTATTCCAACATTTTGGCTTTTAGGATTAATTGTGATAATCCCATAGTCTAATGTTCACAGATTGTATTATGTAGTCACATTGACCTATTTCTTTTTCGTTTTTTACATTAATAAAATTATCTTCCTTCATTATTGCCATTGCCAAATTGATTTGTTCTCATATATCCTTTGGCATGTCACCCTTGATTCTCACCCTCACAACATCCACCAAAACAAACCTATCCACCTCCCAAATATGTGTACCATGAATTGCTAGTATGATAAGGAGGAATGTAAAGCTACAAACAAGTACCTCCACTTTACTCTCACTCGTGACCTATCCTCACTCTCATTTCGATGCAAAGATTACCAATATCTCCCATGACATACAAAGGATATTTGCCCCTTGATATTGATGACTAATCACGGATCTCTCATCCAACCTCCCTCCATGACATTGGCTCTATCCTTGGTTTCATTTCCTTTCCACTCTAGGGGATATTCAAAGAGCCATTTGGACTTTACGTAATAGAAAAGCAATGAATGGGGAAGGGTTTCAAGCTAGATTTCTCAGATATGGTACTAATTTTCATAGACTTCATATTGCTACTCTCTTCAATGATGTAGTTCACTCGAGATTTTCACCTTCATGGTCACAGGCTAGAGCATATCATCTAACTTATTTTTAAATTGGATGATAGTTCCAATTCAAATCATTACAGGAATATTATGATTGGATATACTTGTGCCAAGCTTTATGCTATGATTTTGAGCATGGGGATTTCTAAGCAATTAGAGAGATAAATTTAAACCCAAAGGCCAAGCAATTTTAAGAAGACACTACCAGATAGTTGATAACATCTTTACACTCTATACTATTATTTAAGAAGCTCGACAGTAATCCTCAAAACACTTTTGTTGTCTTTTGGAGCTTTGGAAGACCTTTGAATCTGTGTTAAGACAGTGTCTTAGAGATTGTCAAATGCTAGACTCTATGAACTTCTCATTGTTGTTATAAGGAGGCTGAATGATACTATTATATGTTGAATTCATGTGACTCAAAAGGATTTTCTAACTTTCTCAAGAGTACCATTGGGTTTAAGAAAAGATGCCCCCTCTCCCCAACCTTATTTAGGATCTACATTGATGAGCTAAAGGAGTACAATGGTGAGAACAAACATATGGATGATGGTTCCCACTTGAAAAACATCTTGATCACATTACTCCTATTAGCAAATAATGTGGTCCTCTTGGCGTGCTCCCCAAAGGGACTCCCATAATTTCTCGAGGAGATTGTGATCTGCTCCTTGATAAAGTCTGTTGGTCAGTGTCCTTCTATCCAATCTATACAAACTTGGTAACACTTCTATCTTTATGGCCTGATTCTCGGTTGTGATTCTTATCTGGTTGTCATCAGTGAGGAGAAAACATATTTAAGTGCTCCTTTTGTAGGTGTAACAGTGACCTAGTTTTTATTGATGACATCATTCTTGAACCATCTTACCTTACTACTAGGTTGTCAGATCCAGGTGATGGATGCTATGGACATCCTTGTGGCAAATTCTTTGTTTCCCAAGACTATGTCAACAAAGGTATCTGCTCAAAGGACATGGCAGCTAGGGACTCCCTGTCCTTTCCTCTCTCTGTGCATAGATACTAACTTTTTTGTCTTACATACTGTCTTTTAGAATCTAAACTGGTTAAGGATAACTAAATTCCACTGTGGTTTATACCTCCATAGCCTAATAGCTAAACAGGACGTGAAGCATCAGAAATAATGTCCAGAAAGGTAAGGTTGATTTTGTTTCAAACATTCAAGGCACTTTTGTACCCTCCTTGAGTAGCACACCGTGAATTTTCCAATGTTTTGGAAGCTTAGTAGCTTCCTTTATAACGGAAGAATTATGATGGACTAAGGTTTGCATTTCATTCAGCTTCCTGCAGTTTATTAGCTGCACAGATCAGGGAGTGCACCAGACATACATCCACAAAAGATAAAGGCACATGCTGCATCCTACTTGAATGGTAACCATCTCTTTTTTCCAAGAGATGATAATTTTGCAAGCCAAATAGCTGCCTTGTGTGCCAAAGGAATATGAATGATTACTCTCACCATCCTGCTTACGTTCAAATTCCCATCTTTCTGTGTTCCTTTCTTTACTACAAATTTGACATGCACTCAGAAAATGCACAAATGAATATTGGTCCAGGACTCTAACTCGTAACAATATTTGTGACTTTCTCCACTGCACAGTAAAGTTTCCTTATATATATAAAAGATGTTCTGTGCTGTTGATTCCACACTCTAGTAAACTTTGACTCAATTGATAATGAGAAGACTACTCATACAATTGTGCTGTGGTTCTTTTGTTGCACTCTGCCTGGTGGCCGTGTTTTCATGGCCATATTCTGCAGTGGAGCTTTTTTCCAGACTCAAATGGCCATGTTTACCCCAAATTATATATGGCTAGTATTTTATGTTCTCTTATTTTCATTCCACCTAGGCCTAATGCCTCAGTTCAGGGCCCAGTCACATTCAATAATCATAGGCTGGGATAAATTTCCCCTGTTTTGGCAAATTTTATGACCCCTGTAAAGTGTTCTGTTCTTTTCTTTTTTGTGTATAATTCTTGAGATACATTGATATACCATATTTTCCAGCACAAAGTAAAATAATATCAATGGATAAATCAGAATCTCAAATATTAACTGAAGTAGTTCTATTATAATGGAATATAGCCAAGTAAGGCTTCTATTTTCAAACAATAATAATACCTAGCCTAAGTAATCTAGACAGCGGTGTGCCAGGCCACTCACGAAGGTTCAATTCCCCCAATTCTCCCCCCCCCCCCAGAGGGATAAATAAAGCAGTTGGGGCATGTTGCAAGTCCTAGGTAGTTCTCACAGAAGAGTTCCCTGCCCTTAGCCAAAGAAAAGTTCTTGTGTTAGTAATCTGCCCTTCAAGAGCTGTTTTGCACGTGAAAACAGAACACTTGCGACACCTGACATATTCAGACCAATTGTAATGTTTATGAAATTTAAAGGAACTTTTCTATTTGACCCCATGCTGTATCACATATTTTTCTACCTTGCATGCAAATGGACATGGACTTGAACATTAACAGGACATATATGCCTGGCCAACTGCTTGCATGACAAGTTCTGTGCAATAAAAACCCAAAAAGTATGAAACTCTTCAAATGGTTCCAAAATACAGTAACCAAGAGCAGGATCTTGCATCAAAGGATATAGAAATCATACCTTTACTTTTCAGATACCGTTCTTCCTCACCAATGCGTCTACGAAGAACATTGAGCAACGATCCAAAGTATAAGGCCAATACAGTGCATGTCAAGGTAATTACATTATAAGGCATACTAAAATCAGGTGTTGCCAATGGGACTAGTAGTACTTCTGTATAAAGCTGAACTGTACTTTTACTCTGCACAAATCATAACACAATGAGATTACAAGGATAGAAAATAACTTGAAACAATTTGCATTGCCTCTGCCCAACATGTGAATAGAAGGAAATCAAATTGCTGAAACAGATTGCCTTGTATTCATGCTGATTCATGACATCCTCATATACAATTTCAAAATATGAACATCAGTTGTATTCTGAGAAGCTTGTTTTCCTTGTGATCTTAGCCTTCATCCTTTTTACTAAACTTCAACAATTACAAAGCGAAGAAATACATACCAGAAAACCAAGCAACAAGGGTGATGTAAAAGATTCTTCTTTTGGATAATATCTATTTGCTTGAAAACCAGGAAAACTGACATGAGCAGACGGCAAGTCAAAACCTTGATTAGCATCTGGAGGATACTCATCAATTCGTAGGAAGCCCTGCAATATCAACCAACATTTTCAATAAATTAATAGTAGACTTAGCTTAAAAAAACATGAAATTTGTTCCCCTATAAGTAGAAGAAAAATAGAATGCAATGGTATAAGGTTGTTAGAGCAAATTCACCAATTCATCAAATATGAACTTTCAGATATTAAGTGAATAGAAACTCTCTATCAGAGGGAACTGAGAAAGAGTGTGACAGATATGAAACATAAGATGAGGTAACTTTATTGATGTCCAACAAATGACCAATCTATGTACTATGTCCTCCAATCAGAAATTATAGCATGTGGAACTGCACTTCATGGAGCTAAAGAGCAGCCTCATTGCTCAAACCCGTTATACAATTCGATATTGGATGCATGTGCTCAGGGTCCATCTAAGCTAGTTCCAGTTTGGCTTTCACCAGCTTTGAGTGGAAATCAAGCACCACATCCCACACTCAAATAAGATCTACCAGTTCTGCCATCTGCAGAAGACTAAGTAGGAGGACCACTTTATATTTCAATGCCTCATCAATTATGAAATCCAATGACAATACTACTGCATTTACAATGTGATGTTCCCAAGAAATTAATTGCTCAAGAGATGAAGTAGCCTATCAATCCCTGTAGGCTATAGTCCTTGATAAGGGAAAACCCCAAAGAACCCAATGTTTGGGCAAGTTTTGGGGCAGCTGGGCAAAGAAACCCAAAGTTCGGGTTTTGAGTGAACTTCACTCAATCAATTAAGGAGACAATCCCCTCAAGAAAATCTATAAATACAAGAGGGTAGCATTCATTGAATCATCATTGTGGAACATTTTCGGTGGTGAAAAATTCCACACTAGTTGACAAAACCTATTTTCTCTTTATTTTTCCTTGTTCTGGAACAAGTTATTGGGCAGATTTTTCTGATCTAAAAGGGATTAACACACCAATTCAAACTCTTATGAGGCAGCATCCAATTAATTGAGTTGGATCGAATCTATTTCTGAAGTACTGTGAAGCCAAATCTAAGGCCAAAACCCTAATGGAGTCCTGGACAAAGAGAGATTAGACCATACGATTCTACTGTGGCAAGTCAAGATTTCTTTCTAAAGCAAAACCGCATACGAGTTTTCAAGCCAACATTTGCTTCCTTTCTAGATCGGTGAATCCTCTGATAAGGATTTTGTTGTCGCATAAAGCGTCTAGGCACCATGACAACGCTCAGAGTAAGAGTTGTCACTCTTAATCCTTACTCACTCCATTTAGACTCTCTCCTAGACAATTCAAGGGGGGTAGTCCCTAAGGTAAATGGATGAGGATACCCTATGAAACACGGGCTCTAGGAGACTTTAATGATGGACAACTTGACGAATGTAAATGAATCTTGATTAACTCAGATGAATAAATTAAACGCTAATGTAACCAAGACATGACCACAAGATAAAAATGATTATAGACCAGTGCTTTTATGTTCAATTAACTATAGATTAATTACGAAAACGAGTTATCCAGAAAAATTTTCCAATATATGACAAATAGTAACAATCATGAATGATCAATATAAACGCCCAAAACTGCAATATGCAATCTAGAATTAATTAACTTTCTCCTATAGCCAATATAGATTTTAAAACACTAGTCGCACTTTGACCATAGAAAAATCATAAAAATGCATTTAATCACCAAATAACACCAAGGAACTTTAAATTAGAATTTTGATTATTCCTTAGGCAATAACTTGAATGAAGAAATCAAAATCTTTTAATGTGACGGAATTAAAATAAATCAAAGGGTTAAAAATTAAAATTTTAATGGGCCATATGCCACATTAAAATATTGGATGTGAAAGCGCAAATCCCTTTTTAGTTTATTTCCCTAGTCACTAGGATTAAAAAAAAAATGATTTTTTATTTTTTACATTTTAGAAAAAAATTAAAAAAATTTAGAATTTTTTAATGAACAAAAAAAAATCAAATCCAAAATAAAAAGGAAATCACAAAAAATAAAATCATAAATAAAAACAAAATGAAATCAAAAAATAAATAAATAAATAAAATGCAAAAACAAAATAATTAAAATAAAATGAATCGAAAGTCAAGCAAAACAACAATAAAAAAATCAAATCAAAATAAACAAATCGGCAAAGAGAAATATAATGAAATGATTTAATGAGAAACCTAAAACCTAGAGTAATAAAAATGAAATAAAAAAAATCTAACTCATAACAAACAAAAGGAAACCAAATCGAAATTAAAAAAAAAATGAATCTAACTAACGCAAAGAATAAAAATCAAATATTAAACTAACCTAAATCTAGACTAATTCATAACAATAAAAAAGGAAAATCAATTATGTTGTTTTGTGTTTGTCGTATTATGCAAGTCTGACAGCGGAATGGAAGCAGGGACAGATGCTTGACGGGCAGCGAGATGGAGCAGTGGGGAAAGGATGAAGGAGAAGTTGCGGACAGGGTTGTACAGGCAGAGTAGAGGTGAAGGGATGCGGACAATGGAAAAGAGCTGCGTGGAGAGGAGGGTGAAGGTGTCTAGGCAGCATTGGAGAATATGGCATTGACGGAGGCAAGAGCTGGGGAAGAGGACGCAGGCAGGGAGAGACTTCAACGTTCTTGCAACGAAGGAAGGAGGGAGGATAGCGAGGGTTAACAAAGTGAGTTGAGAGAGAAAAGGCAAGGGTAGAGGGAGACTGCAGTGAGGAATGGACATGCAGATCAGTTGAAGGGGCAGCGAATTTGTTACAATAGGGTTGCAGAGGGACAAGTAGAAATGATGACAGCGATGGAGAGCAGAGGGAAGGAGGGTTGCAGGCCAAGAGGGAGCTCGGGTAGCAGAAATGGCTGCGGGCAGGGAGAAGATGCAGCAAAAAACGGAAAACCCCAGGCAGCGAAAATGCTTCAAAAAAATTCGGTTGGAAAACCCTCAAAATGCAGACAGAGAGAAACCCAGCAAAAGAAAACGGTAGCTAAAGAACCCAAAAAAATTCCAGAAAACTTTGATTAAAATGTTATATTTTTGCTTAAGATTTACTAGTGAAACCCTTTAAAAATTATTTCCAAAAATAAAATAAATTAATTAATTAAAAAAAAGGCAAATAAATAAATTAAAAATAAAAATAACTATGTAAACAAAACCCTAGAGATCCAGATCTTACACTCCAGGGCCTAGATCTGGACCCTATACGAGTTTCTTCCTCAGATCTATAGCTACATGACAACAATGAAACACCCAAACGATATATACAAAAACCCAGCAAAACCCAAGTCAGAAAACCAAAAATAATTACAAATCTATGTGCAAGAATGGTAGATTTTTCAGATTTTAGGAGTATGAGTCCAACTCCGCTCCCAGATCTGATAATTTGAGGCTCTCAATAGCCAGATTTATCAATTTCATACATAAAAAATGAAAAACTTTAGATTTTAAAGGAGGTGCTTAGCTTGAAGCCCTTCATGCATCACCAGTAAAATTCTTATAATAAGCCCGAGATCAAATTAAGCTGGGCTCTTTAGAAAACATGGGTCGAGAGTTCGTTGGTCCAACTAAAAACTCCCCCGAACGCCCGATGATCTAGAAATCAAGATTTTCCTGCAAAACTCAATTCAACCATCAAAATATAGCAAGAAAATGATAATTAAATTTCAAATAAATAGAGATACCTACTATTACATTCAAAATTTAAATTATCACTTAAACCCCAGTGACTGAGCAAGATACCTGTACTCAAATCACTCTTCAGAAGCTATCATCAATGGCTAAAAAAAATTTACCCATGAAAAACGACACATCTTACAGTATTTCCATTAAGAGTAACACCAGTGAAAATTAACCCCAAAGTCTTTCTTAATTATTCAGAAAAAAATTACACAAGCTTTTCACTTAGCACACGACTCAAAAGTCGGATGAATTGACTGACAAATGACCTCCTATTTAGAGATAAATCCTCCAACAACTAGTTCGAGTGATCGCCGTCAAAGCAATCTCGACCGTTGATGAGAATCAAAATTTCTTTTAATCTCATCCGTCGAAATTTCAAATTCTTGAGGAAATTCGAATTTTTCAATTAAATGCATTTTAATTAATTCAAAAATTAAATTTTTGAATTAATTTCCTCAAAATTTTGACTTTAACTTAACCCCAGGGATCAAAGGCTTAAAATATATCAAAATAATTAATTTATCTTAGTCCCTGGACCTTTTAAAATTTAATCTTTAAGGACCGACGAATTTTGCCTTTGGAGAATTTAAATTTACCTAGAACTTAAAATTAATTAAATTGTTGGCTTAAGATTTTAATTAATTTTTGGCCAGAAAATTAAATTAATGAACCTATGAGGGGATAAATTATTTTTCCAACCCTCAAGACACTTTACATCATGATTTTCATATTTTTTACATCTCAAGGGGAAAAATCCATTTGTAAAAGACCCTCACAGACTACTCATTTCTATGACACAAATATAATCCAGCAGACCAAGCAATTTGTAATAAAATAACTTAACCAAATTGTAAGATTATTCCCAAATCACTTTCACATAGACTCAATCTAGAACACTAGGACTCGCCTAAGATCCTAGTGACAAAATCCATTCCGGCTTTTGGGTAAGACTGAAGGAAAACTCTATCGACCATCCGAGAATGGATCGATGAGACAAAAAACCTCCCGGAATGTAGATTGTCACCAGAAAAATAGGTTTGCCTAGGCAATTTCATACATGACACAGATCTACTAAGATTATTTACATCATATACATGCAGAATGGGTTTACATTATAACATGATAATCAGGTTGATGATGATAGTTGGACGGCACGGACACATCGATTAGACACTATCTCTTTTGCGAAAAAAGGGGGTGTAATGCTATGGATCGTTGACACATAGTGGTCAACATATTCCATCAAAGAAACTTGTGGATCTTTCATATCCTCACCTTGCAGATGTTTCCTTATGGACTATTGTGTGATGATCCCAGTCGATGATGACCTCTACTTCTTTCTATAAGTACCACTTGAGATTTCAATGAGGTTTCCAAGAGCTCTTATCAATAGAATTTTATTCCAGACATGCTTTCCACTTCCCATGTCACGAGCTCTTACTTCTAATGCTTCTATTATGATGTTATTTTCTAATCGGATGCATCCTATCTTACTTACATTGCTTCCTATCTATAAATTTTGAGTGAAAAGTACCTTCTAGTGAAGAAGATCATCTCAGTCATAGTAGAGATCTTTTACTTCTTCCTTCTTAGGTTTCTTTGTCTCAGGTTTTTTTACTTCCTCAGTAATATGGGCTTCTTCCCTATCTCTCTTGTCCTCATTACATTTAGGACAATCTCTTCTATAGTGACCAAGTTCCTGACATCCATAGCATCTTACCTTAGCCATGTTCTTCCGTTTCTTTTGAGGACCAAACTTTCCAAATTTCCCTTTTAAGTTTTCTCCTTGCCATAGTAACATATGTTGATTCTGCTCATTTGGTCCTACATCAACCTTTGCTTTCAGTCTGGTTTCTTCGATCTTACAAAATGACCATAGATCTTGAAATGGAGTAGTCTATTTCTTCCCATATAAACTTGAAGTGAAGTTACCACATTGTTCTGGTAGTGCATTTAGTACCACTGTGGTCATCTCTCTATCAAACATGACTTCTCCTAGCTCTTGTAGTTGATCTTGAATTTCTGATATCCTCATGAAGTATGAGGCTATTCCATCTTCCTTGGACATCTTCAATTTGTAGAGTTCTTGCCTTAATGAGATTAGTTCTCCTGCAATACTCACAGAAAACAACTCTACCAATTTGTCATAGATAGCTTTTGCAGTCTCCAACTTTGATACATATGGGATTAGATAGTCTTTTATAGATTCTATAAGAATCCTCTGGGCACTCACTTCTCCCTTCATGAATCTGGATTGTGCTTGAGTATCTTCTTTTGGAGGTTGGGTTATCGACCCCTTGATGTGATCCATGACCTCATTCTCAATAAGATTTAGGTTTGTCCTTTTCTTCCATGCAAGGTCATTAGCAACCCCAACCAATTTGTTGCTTTCCTTGCAAAAAGAAATTTTGTTATTATCAGATATAATCATAGACTTACTTGAGAAATTGATGCTTGCTTCCTCCTTAATCTCGATGTTGATAGAGGATTTGTTTCTTGAGAGATTGATGAGGGAGAGCTTGATTCACAATGCTTCTTGAATGTTTTAGTCTTGCTTCTTTTGTAAAGATGGTTTCAAGACTCTTCATGGTGTAGATTTCTTCGAGCTAGGGTTTTGAAGATCTTGACCTTTGGTAGCCCTTGAATCTGCTACGATCCTTCTTTGAGGCTTGATGTCTTCTTGATTGAATGCCCCTACTTGACTTCAGCACCTAAGCTTTGATACCATATTAAGAAATCTAGGGCATAAGGAGTTTAAAAGATTTCTTTGCTTGATAATTGCTTGTGATATACTTTTACTTCTTAGCTTATAGTCTTCTATTCATTATATTATTATTGTCTTTTTCATCAAGACAATTACCAATATGCACAATAGTATGTAGGCTAGTCAGCCAGGGCCAAAACCTCTCACTTCTTGAGAGGAAAACCTGGTCAAAATTCTTCTTACAAATCTTCAATTGACGAATACCAAGACCATGACAAAAACCCTTGACTCTAGTATCCTCCCAAGAACCTTGTCACTAACCTTGATGTTCTGCCTCTTCTCTACCTTGACTTCCTTCTTGATCTCGAAATGCTCTCCTCAGCTTCCTCTAGAGAAACTCGATCTCTATCCTTTACACTACTCTTCTCAGCTTCCTCGGTCTCTATCCTTCACAATACTCTTCTCGGCTTCCTCGGTCTCTAGACTCGACACTCGCTTCCTCTAGAGAATCTCGGTCTCATTGATTTGATCTCTATCTCGGTCATCCAGAACAAGTACCCCAGAAGAATCCTTCTTTAGCTGACCCCAGAAGAATCCTTCCTTCGCTATCACCAGAAGAAACTCTCCTTTGTTATGCCCAAGAGAATCCTTCTTATCCCTTCTTCACACTTCTCTTTGTAGCCTCTTCTTCGCACTTAACTTTTCAGCCTCTTCTCCGCACTTCTCTTTACTGAATTGCTTGTCGAGTTGCTTGCCTATAAGTGAGGCCAAGTGTGGCTACTTATACACCTCATCTCATGTCCCTTAGGCCGACATGATCTCGAGTAGGTAGTTGACTTCTTCTAGCAAGTTCTTCCATCGTTGTAGGCCGACTTGAAGAGGATAAGTGACAAGGTCTTGGAGGATACCTTACATAGACAAGTTTGACCTTTTACAAAGTGTAACATGACTTCATTACATGACAATGACTCTATCATTTTATGACTAGATGACAAATACTTCCTAAGGACTCTCAATGGGAGTCTTGACTCAAAAATAAAAATCTCTTGCTCATGAAACCCATGAAGCAAGAAATACAAAAATTTTATTTCTTTTTTGTACATCTCATTACATAAAATCATAATTACATGTCATTATGAAGACCAAACCTAGTTACACTTTTCAACAATATGGTGGATTGAATCTTCGCTTGGGCTATAGTGAGCATTAATTTTTTTGAAGTGTTTTAGCCATTCTTTCCAAGAAAAAACATCATAAAAATTATTTTCTCAAAATCTATTCTAAAACCTGTTAGCCTCCTATTGCAATAGGGGTTCATATTTCATGATTGACGGTTTGCATGCCAAATATGTCATCTTTTTATTACTGCAAAGGTTCCATATTTCCAGAGAGTTTCATTTGGATAAGTTATTCAAATTTTGAAGAGCTGTTCAGTCAAGGGAAGGCCAAACAGTTTAAACTTGGCTTCCCCGGGTTTCAATTGCTTGCTTTAGAATATAGAGATGAATATCTGGCCAAACAAGCTTAAAACTTGGCGGATTGGTAAATAGGTATAGAAACCAGGGCGCTCATCAGCTTAATCTGAGCCCCGGAAGAGACAAGGATCGATTTAGATAAGAGGATAGCTGAAAGAAAGGTTGAAAGGTTGGGTATGCTAGCTCAAGTGCACCCAAACCAAAAGAAGAAAAAATGCTAGGTGAGTAGGCCGGGTAGGTAGCGTTGTGGTGGCAGAATCATGGCTTGGGATCCGTTTCATTTCATGTTCTCAAGCGTCATATCCGTTCGCATCTCAAGCATAAGGCAGTTTCCATTTGGAGGAGCTCAAGCGAGGCATGTCTGAATTTCCCTTCTTTCCTCAAAACACTCGCTAACTTCCCCTAATCCGCTTAAAAAATCCTATTTCCCCTTTAAATGCCTAAGATTCCTATCCTTAGCGCTTTCTGATCAAATTGCATATTAACTTCTAACTTATTATCTAAATCCCAGTTATTCTTCCCTCCCCATACTAAAAACATATACGAGATCCCCCTAAATACATATCCCCTCCATTGGTTGAAATATAACCATAACTAGCTCAGCATTTTCTGCTACTACTACAAAGGGACTATTAACCTTTAGTTCTGTTTTAGATGGTTGTGTAAGAGATGATGCTAAATCAAAGCAATATTACACCCGGTGTTAATAAAAGGCTACAGCAATCTTTTGTGTGTTCATAACAGAGTGCATCACAAAGATCTACAGCCTGCACTCATGAGAACCCAAAGACAATAAATCAACATTCTCCCTTCCATGGCAATCTTGTTGGCTAGCCCTTGCTGGGTCTTACTTATATGCCTTGGAGTCTAAAACTTCTCAAACTTATCAGCGGTGCTGCAGCACGAGTACTAAGCAAATTATGAAGATCCCACCGGCAAGTGTTGGCGGATCAGACTTCACTGTTGCCATAAGCAACAGAGGCTTTGATATCCAAAAGGCATGGGAGTCCTCTAGCGCAGTTGTCCTGCAGTTCAAAGATGAGCATCCAAAAGCAGAATTGATGAAGGCATTTGTTCACGCTATATACAAAGCATCTGCCCCTCTGTCCATGAGCATACCTGGAAATCTTAGTGGTGCTGAATCTAAAGATGAAAGCTGTCAACCAGTGGTTGTGTCAAAGAAGACAAATTTGTCTGTTGTCGATACTCTGCTTGAAATGAAGCTTCTGATCTATGGAAAGGAAGATGAGGAAAAGGACAGAGTTGGTGAAAAAAGAATGCTTTTGGCACTATTTGCCGGTGGAGGCAAGGTGAACCTTATACAGCAGGAGAATGATTTGATTGTGAGGATGACATTGCATTCCCTAAGGTTTGAAGACAAACTCCAAGGTCATATGTCTACAACATGCAAGTATATTGCCTGTTCTGTGCTAGAAAATGATAGTCAAGGTCCAGCTGAGGAGATCATTAATAAATGTAGCACAGCGTTAGCAGAAAACATTTCAGAGCAGAGCTTTCATATCAGTAACAAAGATGCATATTCTAGCAGTGATGCTTCTGATACTGAAGATTCAGGCCAAAATCTTGCTATTATCAAAATCAAACGATTTTCCTCTGCCTCCAATGAAACCTTTGCCTCAATCTTCAGGAGATCTCCCTTTACCAGATAGTTAAAATTCCTGACCTGTTGTCTGCATATAGCTGACTCAGAAGGTTCAGCAATTTGTTATTTTTAAAGCCCCTTCAGTATTGATGATTTCGTGGGAATACACTTCTGAACAGTGCGCATACACTTCTGAACAGTGCTAATACACAGTGCGCATACACATCTGGACAGCGCGCATTTGTCTTCTAAAAAGCAGTGAGGCGCCACCTACAAACACTTTCAGCTAAGGACAATGAGAAGGCATCAAAATGTTTAAAGCAAACTTGATGGCAATCTCCTAGAGGCAATAACATGGAAGGTTTATTTTTTTTTGTAATCGTATCATGGAGGCTACGCAAGTTCGAAAAAAGAGTAAACATACGAGTAAACTTTGAAAAAGATACAGATGGAGTTTACACAACACTCAGAATGCGACTACATAGTGGGATATTCCGCAACAGGAATGTTGTGCCGGGAAAAGCGTTTGATGTCCTTGATAAAATGGTGGTTGATCATGGTTCCAATCCTTACCTTTGTAAAAATTAAATGCTATGAGCGCAATCACCTTATAACTAACGTTCAGGCCGATGGAGTTATAATGGCCACTCCTACTGGGAGTACAGCCTATTCTACATCCACTGGGGGCTCCGTGGTAGCTTCTTTCCTATAATTGTTAAAAGAAAACGAACATTTTAGTGGAGCCTGAGGTACAGCACATGTTTTCAAGCCGCTCTGGATTCGGCTTCATTTAAACATTTTCAAATTTAGGATGATTTCCAAAGAGATATGAGGATCGAATATCCAGCAATCAACATCATCGTTTCAGGGAACTCACAAACAGCCCAATTCAATTCCGGATCAGGTCAGCTAAAGCAAAATTAAATGAGTCCGTCAATTACCTACCAGCGCCGTGAAACTATTAAGCTGTCCTATTGAAGTTCTTGAGTTATTATAACAAAATTAGATCACAAATTATTTGCTCGACTCAGTGCTCTGTACGACTTTGCAAATCACTGAGCAATATAAATTGTGATCTCTCAAAGTACTTCGAACTTCAAACAAAGCAAGAAGCGATATCATCGCCATACTCAGCACCAAATTCAAGAGATGGAAATGGTTTCTAAAAAAGAATGCCCGCACCCAGATGCCAAGCAAAGAAAGGAGCTCAGTACAGAATTTGGCCTGGAACTTCTGCAAATAAAATTTTGGTTCCAGAATAAATGCACTCAGATGAAGACTCAACATGAGTGCCATGAGAACACTCAGCTGAGATCAGAGAATGAGAAACTCAGATCAGAGAATATGCGGTACAGAGAGGCACTAAACAACGCTTCCCGTCTTAACTGTAGAGGTTCTTGCTGTGTCACAGCCAGATAAAGAAATCTCATACACCTGGAGGTTGTATTAATGCTTTCATAGGAGATAAGACAGGGGCGATTGAACAGTTTGAAGTGTTTTAGAGGGAAGTGAATGCCCGATACGACAGCGAAGCAACATCAGCAAACCGACAAAGAGTATCAGTTATGAATATCAGCAGGGGATTTTAAACAAAAAGCTAGATGGCAGCAAAGGGATAGCGCAAAGATAAATAGAGCAGCTAAGAGCCATCAAAGCTCACCAGCGCATATTAAAATATCTCGAAGCCACTTAAAGGCAGCAGAACCGCCTGAAAGATATGGACAAGAGGATTCAAAGCGCAGCCTCAGTTACATGACTTGAGTTGCCAGCTGCCTCAGCGCAGCTCTTTTTCAGATATTTATGTATTAATTTCCAGCCCAGCGATGAGTTAAAGACAGTTATTACATAGATATGTTTTTCAGATATGATCTAGAGATATTTTGTTTGATATTTTCCCTATGACACCTGTTCAAGGGAAGGCTGTAAATCTTTCACTATATAAACCACCCCATAGTCAGTCTTAAGGAGCGGGAGAAACAAGTAAGAATAGGTCGATAGACTCTGATAGAGATTGGTTATGTACATCTGGTACGATTGCCTTAATCAAAGACTGCGGAAGTTTTTTTGGAAAATGGACTGTGTGCTGTGTTTTAATGTTTGAAGGGGACATTACGGAATTCTAAAGCTGCAACATGACTCAATAAGTGCCTCTCATCTCTTTTTTTTTCTTTATGTTTTATGCTCATGATATGCTCATATCGCCATCTAAATAGCAGATAGAAAGATTAGTCTAGAATTTGCTGAGCCACACTCTATGCTCAAGGTCTGTTATTTCTTTATGTTTTCTTCTGAACTGGTAATGAATGTGGATTCCCTTTGCCTCTTATCTCAGCGAATCCGCCCATGTTCTGGCACTTATGCAAGAAATTTTTATCAGCTCCTAGACAAAGCTATTTCACCTTCATGCTGATATGCTAAATAAAGAGATTTTTTTTGTGCGCTTCTCATTTCTTTAAACTTCCAATCCAACCGGTTGATTTACTACACTCCATACCTGCGTTGTATTATTGAAAGTTTGTTGGTTGAGAGATCAAAGATTATTCAAAGGATCAGATAATGGACTGTCTACTATGCTTTCTTTTTTAAATGCTGAAGGGTGATCACTGAATTCTCATGCTGTTATATGGACTAATAAAGCATCTCGTCTTTGTAATATCAGTTCACATATATTGGTTTTATTATCACTATTTTTTATTGCAGAAAGGAGGACTAATCTACAATTGGCCTTACAATATTTTAACTAAATTTTTGCAACGTTCTATATGTTTTTGTTCTGACTAAGAGCTTTAAAATGAATACCTCATGGAGCATATCTTTGTCACCCATCTGTGATTGTTATTCAGGAAATCTTAAATGTTCCTAGATAGAATCCATTCACTTTACCTCGGTCAGCCGGATCAAAGATATCTTAGTTGCCTTACATCTCTGACCTCCACTTCATCCTTTTTAGCCCGAATAATTGTTTCATGAGCAGCTATCTGCTCCATATCCCCCTCGTGACCAAGAAAAACACACCAGCAGTCCCGCTCCTCTGACTCCATGCCCAATGGTTTGAAATTCATCGCACGATGCATTACCTCTCTGCTTGAAGCCATTCTCTTTCCCACCAAAAAACAAAACCCCTTGTAGTCAATAACTAGCCTAAAGATCACCCTCAACAAAGCTAAATTACGAAGAGAGAGCCCTCTCTGATTGCAGGTATGCTAGGACCCGCAGTCCAAAGATTGGTGTGGTGTTACCTCAGCCGTATCCCTTAAGGAGCAAAGGGACAACCTGAGCGTTAAAATAATGGCGACTCCACTCGGGACCTTTTGAAATAACTTCAACTATCAAGTTGGAAGCTGGCTCCCAAAAAGCATTCACATAATACAAGGTCGAATCCGGACCCAAAGCCCCCAGCTACTTCTGAAAATCCAAATTTAATCCCTAGAAACCTCAAGAAGATAGAGCAAAAAGAAGATTTAGCTAATTCTAGTCCTGAGAAAGTTCAGCCAAGCAACGGTTCAACCCCTGTCAAAGTTCTTTTTCACTCATCCCCTGTTTTCCCTACTTCATCATCTACCTCTCCATCCACCTCGTCCACACCTCCATTCACTGCACATACTACCACTACAACTCCCATTATCACAGTTGTTCCAACTGTTCCATTCATCCCTGCAGTTCCACTCGTCCCTGTAAATATGGCTAATAGATATGCCCCTTTGCAGCTGCCTGGAAACCCCGGGGCCATGCCTCAGGACTACCAAACTAAGATAACTTATTTTGATGGAACCAGTGCCTGCACGGCCCTTCAGCATACAAAGAAAATGCAAGATTACTTTGAGAGCTATGAAATCGACGACGATAGTGTGAGGATGAGGATTTTTGTCCAAAGTTTGACAGGTGATGTCAGGCCTTGGTTTAGAGCACTCCCAGCCAATTCCGTAGCAAATCCAGAAGTCTTATACCACACATTTATCAATAGATGGGAGAAGAAGAAAGACCCATTGCACATATTGTTCGAATACGACACTATTAAAAGAGGCCCTCAGGAGGCTGTGTTAGACTACTGCGCAAGGTTTAACAATGTCTACAATGCAATCCCACAGAACCTTAGGCCTCCACCTGATCTTGCTTTATATAAATTCCCCGATGGCTTTGATTCTGACATGGCTTATCAGTTAAGAGAACGAGCCCCTCAAAGCCTGGCAGAGATGCAAGACGTTGCTGTGAGCGTAGAGGCAAACTTAATTGCCAAGAGAAATAGAGCGAGAGCCGAAAGAAGAACCACCTTTAAAGAGGAACCTTTAGCCCTAGACCAAAAACTCGATGCTATTCTCAGTGGCATGCACAGACTAGGAGATAGAATAGAAACCGTTGAGAGAAAGTCTACGTGGGATGCATCACAAGCCAACACTATGAGGAACCCAAATTTTAGGAAAACTCACAACCCAAACGCCAGACGATCCAACCCAGATCATGATATAAGACCTCCGTTCCAAGAGAACTACACAGAGGCGTCGACATCTAGCGAGCCATTAGAAGATACTCATATAAACTGGGTGGGCTCAAAGAGTGAACATCAAGTTTTCTTAACACAAGAAGACTGCCATCTTATCCAACAAAACCAAGTTGATCAAGACTTTGGTGAATTTCAGACTCAAACTGGAGAGTCTTTTGACTTCAAACAAGGCTATGACTCTGTTGTGTATGAAGTGCACAAGCAATACAAACTAAGGACTAGAACAATTGATGTGCCCGAGCCCGTCAAACAAAAGCAAACAAAACAACCCAAGAAGATTAAAGGCACGATTGTTATTACAGAACCAGTTGATGACACAATCCTAAACCTGCAGGAAGTAACTATGGAAGACATAACAGACATGCAGTCTGCTAATGATCAACCTTTGCTATCTTCCCCCACAAAAGAAAATTTGAATAGCACTCTGCAAAACCTTCCCAAAACAGAGATACCACAAGGTAGCACTCACCATAACACTAATAATCAAGAGGAAATCACAGAAAATACACTTGAAAGGGGGAAATCAGCTACCACCAACACAAAGACTCCATTGGAGAAACCATTTAGCTTAGAAGCAGAAATAAGCAAACTCAAAATTTCCATCCCCCTCTCTGAGCTTGCCAAACACGATGTGTATAGGCAGCAAATCCAAAAAACCCTTCAAATTCCAGAGACCAAAGATGATGTCAATATTTTAGATGATACACCTGAGCTGTTATTCGGTCCTGAGGTTAACGGAAAACCAGCATATGGAGTTGTTCTGCCCTTTTATGTAAGCCTGCATATACACGACAAAGTTTTACACAATGCTATGTTTGATTCAGGGGCCTCACACAATCTTATGCCCAAAGCAGTAATGGAAAAGCTGAACCTTGATATCATGAGACCATATTGAGACCTATTCTCCTTCGATTCAAGTCAGGTCAAGTGTTTAGGTTTAATCAAAGATCTTTGTGTGTCTTTGGTCCAGTATCCCAACAAAACAATTTTGATGGACGTGGTGGTTGCTGACATTCCACCAAAGTATGGGATGCTCTTGTCAAGATCTTGGGGAGAAAAGCTCCAAGGATCCCTTCAATTAGACCTCTCTTACGCCACTATCTCAGTCTTTGGGCAACCAAAGATATTGTATAGAGAAACACTGATGAAGTATGTGGTGAGTAGCGAGGAAAAGCCCCAAAACTTTACCATTTACTCAATCCATTCTGACATGGATTCATTTATTCTGTTCAATGACGATAGTCCCCCAACCGACGATAATCCTTTGGATTTAGAACAAGAAGCAGGCGTAACTGAGGAATCGGTCACCCTTACCCAGCAAACTGTCAAAACAAAGAATGCAGCCACCACACAAAGAGAGGCTCCTGAAACAGGAAATTCAAATCCGCCCGCTCCAATGATGATTTCAACTCCCAATGTTAGCCAAGACCAAGAAATCCTATGGTATTTAGTGTTTGACGGTTCAGTCAATAAGCTAGGAGCAGGGGCAGGGGTATGGATCCATAAAAACCAAAACGACCATGTAGAGAGTCATGCCTATAGATTGAATTTCAAATGCACCAACAACATGGCAGAGTATGAGGCCCTTCTTTTAGGCCTTAAACTCATCAAAGCTCTTAAGGCTACAAAAATTTCCATTCTAGGTGACTCCGACTTAATAATCAAACAAGTGAAAGGCAACTTTGTCACCAATGACAACAAACTAAGAGCTTATAGGACCGCTACCACAAAAGTACTCAATTACTTTACTGAATCTAAGATTTCCAAGATATCGAGAAGCCATAACATCCACGCTCACAGTCTAGCCACTTTCGCTAGCACTTGCAAGCTCCCTTTTCAACCCAATCACCACTTCACTGCTGAGGTAAAGCATAGGCCTACTGTCCCTAACAATATTAAAGATTGGCAAGTTTTTGAGGATGATGCACAAATCAACAATTTTTTGACTATGCAGCAAGAGTTTTCAAAATTAAACATCGACATGGATGCCATGGGTGATCAACAACAAACGACAACCCAAAATCAGCAAACCCTAACAGCTGAAGAGGCTAGAAAAATGTTATGCCCAACCAGTTTTGATGCAAAAAACATGCAAAAGCTCAGGCAGATACACTTAGGAGAAATAGCTGAAACAGAGGCCGAAATCATTGAGTTAAAAGACAATTTTTTACCCGCTGGTCTCACCCCATTAGACGACATCTTTGATGCAAACGATGTTCCCAAAAAACCAAAAATGCAACCTCAAAATACTGCAATTGAAGACTATAATATTGGAACAACAGAGAAGCCCAAAATGATTAAAATGTATAAATCTTTGCCACCTGATCAAAAACAAAAGTATATTGACCTGTTCAAAGAGTTCCAAGATGTATTCGCTTGGAGTTATGAGGACTTGAAGTCCTATGACACCTCGGGTATTCAACATACCATCCCTCTAAAACCAAATCAAAAGCCCTTCAAACAAAAACTAAGGAGAATCAATCCAGTCCTTCTCCCTTTGATTGAAAAATAAGTAAAAAGAATGTTTGAGGCTGGCATTATAGCACTCATTAGATTTTCGGAATGGGTATCCAATCTTGTTCCCACAAGAAAGAAGACAGGTGAGATTAGGCTTTGTGTAGACTTAAGGAATCTGAACCAATTCTCCCTTAAAGACCACTACCCATTGCCCAAAATGGACCACATTCTCCAAAGAGTAGTGGGGTCATCCAGAATCTCTTTGTTAGATGGCTTTTTAGGTTTCAATCAAATACTTGTTCACCTAGATGACCAAGAGAAAACAACCTTTACAACACCGTGGGGAACATTTAAATATGTGAAGATGCCTTTCGCACTAAAGAATGCAGGTGCTACCTTTCAACAGGCCATCGACATAGCATTTTCCAGGGAAATCCATGATTTCTTGGTTATCTATCTCGCCGACCTAACCCCTTTCTCCAAATCTGACCAAGAGCACCTTAAGCACCTCAGGCAAGTATTCATGACATGTAGAAAATATGGCATTTCCTTAAACCCCAAGAAGTCCCTCTTCAGCCTTGAGGAAGGCAAGCTTCTAGGCCATATTATTTCAAAAGATGGCATCAGAATTGATCTGGAAAGAATCCAAGCCATTCTGCAAATCGCTTATCCGAGAAACATCAAAGAGTTGCAGGCATTCCTTGGAAAAATCAATTTCCTAAGGAGATTTATCCCAAACGTAGTTGAGCTATTAAGACTGTTAAGCAACATGTTAAAGAAAGATTCCAAGGTGAAATGGACTCTAGAGGCCAAGCAAGCATTTGAGAGTATTAAAATTGCACTAACTCAAACTCTGGTCCTCACGAGCCCACAGTTTGATAAGGATTTTATCATTTTCTTTTGCTTCAGATCACACGATAGCTGTTGTCCTTCTGCAAAAGGACGACCAAGGAAATGAAAAACCAATTACATTATTTAGCAGAGCCCTTAGAGATGCTCCTTTGAAGTACCAAATCATGGAGAAGTAGGCCTATGCTCTCGTTAAGGCAATCAAGGATTTTTGAGTTTACATTTTATATTCACATGTGATCGCCTATGTCCCACATGCTGTCGTAAAAGACATATTAACTCAAGAGGGACTAGAAGGCAAAAGAGGCAAGTGGATTGCCAATATCCTTGAATATGACATTGAAATAAGACCCACTAAGCTCATAAAGGGATAAGGTTTAGCCAAACTGCTATCTGAAACCAATTTGCAAGCCTTAGACATTAACCAGCTGGACAATGAACAGGAGCTGGCAACTCCACAGATCAGTGAGACCTTTTTGCAATCCCCATGGTATGCTGATATTTGTTACACATTGTTAAACCTGTGTGATCCTCCAGGATTGTCCAAGACCAAAAAGAGAATTTTAAAAATGAAGGTGTCAAAGTTTTGTGTCATAGATAGTGCTTTGTTTTGGAAAAACCATGAAGGAATATTGCTAAATTGTTTAAATATCAATGAAACTAACCATGTTATGAAGGAGTTCCATGCAGGGGACTGTGGAGGACATTTATATTGGAAGTCCACTGCTGACAAGATCTTAAGGGCGGGTTTTTATTGGCCCTCTTTGTTTGCAGATGTAAAAAATTTTGCTGCCTCATGCCACAAATGCTAGATCTTCGAAGGCAAAAGAAAGTTGTTGCCCTTGCCCCTTAGACCCATCTCAACCGAAAAACCTTTCCAACAATGGGGTCTTGACTTCATCGGAGAAATCCATCCCTCTTCCTCAGGCCAGCACAAATGGATTCTTACAGTCACCGACTATTTCACCAAGTGGATTGAAGCCATACCATGGAGGCAAGACAATGACTCCACCATTATCCAATTTCTCGAAACCAATATCCCCTCCAGATTTGGCTGCCCTGAGAAAATCATTACAGATAACGCCGCTGCCTTCAAATCCAAAAAAATGATTAATTTTTTCCATAAATTCCACATCACCCTGAGCCACTCCACAGCCTAGTATCCTCAAGGCAATGGCTTTGCCGAATATTCCAACAAAAGCTTGATTAATATCATCAAGAAAATGCTAGAAGAAAACAAGAAGAACTGGAACAAAAAACTTATCAATGCCCTTTGGACAGACAGATTGTCAACCAAGAGGTCCATTGGGATGAGCCCTTATGAGTTAGTATATGGTATGGAGGCCAGATTTCCATCTTCCCTGGGCATTCCTATTATCACGCTACTACAGGAAATCCAAGCTGAACCAAATGATATTCAACAAAGAATTAACTAGACCATTCATCTTCAGCAAACTAGAGAGCAAGTTTACAACAGAGCTCAGATCTTACAAGACAAACTAAAGAAAATATTTGACAGGAGGACTAAGGCTGAGGATTTCTATGTTGGCAACAAAGTTTTGAGGTGGGACTCACGAAGAGAAGACAAAGGGAAGCATGCAAAGTTAGATTTTTTATGCAAAGGCCCATTTTTCATTAGCGTTGTGCAGGGTAATAACACGTACTTTCTCAAAACCGTAGCTGACAGCACAGTGGAGGACGGACCTGTCAATGGCCAAATGTTGAAACATTATCGAGATCCCTTTTAAAGGATGCAATGCCCCTGTATATATTTTTAGATTAGTATTTGTACATATGACAAATTTCCTTTTTTTTTGTTGTTTTGTTTTTATGTATATAAGAAATCGATTACTTCGAAACAAAAAGTTATGGAAACAATGTTTCCCTGACAAATGACAACAAGTTCACATTTTGGATACATAAAGAAACAATTGTCACAGGATCTGGTGAACTAGATTCTGTTTGAGGACCATCAGTACATGGTAATATCATTATTTCAGACCTTGTACCCTGTGAAAACCTTTTTCAGGCCAGCTAGAAACTTCTCAAGAAGATGCTGCTGAAGCTCTCTCACAGGATATAGTATCTGAAAATTTTGAAGGTTTTTATTTTTTGATAAGCTTCTCTTAAAAACTTCTAAAGGAAGGCAATGATTGATTCCACACCATCCTTCCTTCATCATCTAAATTCAAAAAAGAGGTGGAACTCAAGAAAATATATCCAAAGCACATGTTAGAAACTTGGTTGCTGGTGGAAAATGTTGTCGCAATATCAATACAATTTTTTTTTTAAGGATGCTATCATTTGCTTTTACCACATTTATCGAATGGACCTTCAGCATATCTGCTTTCTTTCCTTTACTATCCACTTAACTCCTCTGTTGTGGATGATGCTTACAATTATTTTTGTATATCCACAGATTCAAAAAAGCGCCTCATTTCCGCTCATTTGTAACCTAGAGTAAAAAGGGTCAATGGCATTTGCAGTGGTAATTATTATGTATAGATCCTAGACCTCCAAATGCACCACTCTCAGACCTGCTAAAACACAAGGGTACCATTTACGTTGCATTGCTTTGTTGAGATGGTTGTTTTCTTTGGCGTGGAACTATCAGCTCCAGATTTGGCATGAGGAGCTTTCTCTGGTGTGCAAACAAGTTAATGCTAATCTTGATATTTGTAAAGTTTGTTTCCTTTTTGTCTGCAAACGGCCCTTCAAATTTTTTGACACATCCAAACACATTTCCTTATCAGGTATCAGTCCATGTATTCTAGCTCTTATCGAACTAGGCTTATGCCTCAAATTAACCTTGGTGTGATAAAAAAAGGTCATAAGTCTTATTTAGAGATAAGTGCTGTGGGTGATGAGCAAGACTGATTCATACATCAAACTCAATGGCCAAACGTTTCACTTATGTTAATCCTATTTCTTCAATTTCTAAGTAGACAAGCTGATTCCCTCCAGTGGCCAAGGAAGGGAGGTAACATGTCATTTTCCAACCATGAAGGTGGCAAAATAGAAGTTGGTGGCAAAGGAATTGACCAAATCCCCAAGTTCCACAACACATGTATGCATTCACCAGCAAAAGGGTTACAAACATCAGAGGCAACACTTAGACTGAGAATCTCACAGTCCAAATATGTGGAAGATGCAATGGAGGGATCTGCCTGGTCACATCCATTCTCTCTTAACCCTCCTAATGGTTCAACTCCAATGCCTATTCCCTACCCATTTAGCACTGGAGCAGTCATTATTTCGGCCATAAGAACTCCATTTTTAGGAGCTTGTGTAGGGAAAACCACTGCAATCACATTTCAACCCAGATATGTAATAAGCAATGCCTGCAGCTGAGATTTATGTTACAGGCAAAGAGGAACTGATTCATTTCGCCGTTTGCGAGTTGGAGAGCATTTCAAACTTCACTGGACTGATGTTAAGAGTGGAGCTGTAATGCACCTATTATGGAAATTTTTATAAGGCATATACATTTTCGTGCAAATTGGAGAAATGGAACTCTGGAATCTTCCATCTCATTGGAGGTGCAAATGAACTATCACAACATTCACAAGGTTACATGGGAACCTTTTTTGGAGCCTTGGAGCTTGCAGTGTCATCTTATTAGAAATTTTGGGTGCAATGGCCTGTTGAGCACATCACCCATGACAAATATTTATATTGACTCATTATCCCAGCTCAATTTAAACCTTACTGAAGCACTAATGCAGGTTGTTGTTCGAGGCAACGAGATGATCAAGGATATGTTGGATGGATTTAGATCAGATGACTGTCCTGGAAATCATCAAGTTGAAGAGTACGCTTTCTTTAGAAGTACGCTTTGATATTCCCTTTGGAAATTGCTCCAAAAGTGATGGATCCTATTTTACATGGGCAAGAGTTGGCATTGCCTGTACACCTAGCTGAAACTGGTCGAAAAAGGTATCGTCCCCTCGGTAGCAGTTATCTCTGGAGTGAAGTGCAAACTCTCACAAATGTTTTGTCACAAGACAACAGACATGGTTTATTACGGTCTTTTGCTTGTTATCCTTCCCATCCTACTGATGGTCCTTTCCATTGTTGTATATCTGTACGGAACAATACAGTTCCTTGTTACTCTGGGATGAAGCAATATTCATTTGATTTCCAAGATCAAAACTCTGGGAATAATATAAATGATAATGAGACTACTGGTAGCTCAGTTTCTATAGCCGAAACCAAGGCTAGCTTTATTCGTCAAATCAGACTGACTGCACCTTTAGTGTTGAAAAATTGTCTTCCACTAACACTTGCATTTTCTATTGAAAATGGTGCAGGTGTCACAGTGAATATATTTGCTTCAAAGGGAGATGTTGTATTAGTTTTTGAGATTGATTATGCTCATGAGTTGGGTATAGAATTCCATATTGTTGGTTTTACCCCATCGTTTGTAAAGTTTCCTCGTTCAGCTATGTATGACACAGAGCTAGGAAAGGTTAATTCAGATGCAGGAAACATCTTAATGACAGAAACATTGATCCTGAACCCAGATTCATCCAAAGGTCTGCCTGTGTCTATTGAAGTTGAAAAGGCGCTGGATGCATTTTGTGGCTCCCGATAACTTTGTCTCTCTGTACCATTTTGGCTCTACAACTGCAGTGGTTTGACTCTTGAAGCTATGGATGGTGACATGGATGAGCAAGTTGATCACAGAGTTGTATATTCCAGTTATTCTGACATGAAACAGGAACAATTGATGAATCCCAAATCTGGCATGGAAATTGCATGTGCTGACTTGCTGAGTACCATAGACAATGATGTGACATATAGGAGAGGGATACATTGGGAAAACCATGACATTCCTTGCAAAATAATATCAAATCGTGTTCTGGCCCATGGTTCTCCTTCAGGGTCCTCTGGATATTTTGAGGATAATAGTCTTGGGATTTCGGGATTTTCGTCATTCAATGGAAGTGATAGATGGCCAGCAAATGAAGGGAGCCCATGTGGTCACCTAGTAGGAATCGAAAACCATCAACTCTTCCATAAGCTCTAGTTATAGTCATAGAGTTTGATCTTATTGGAATCGATCTTACTGGAATTGATCCAGAGTTACTGCAATAGAGAAAGGCCTAGAGAACAACCTTGCAACACTGAGATAAGTGTTTGACATATTACGTAGTGGTTGTCAAATATTCACAAGTAATGATCCACCATTTGTTGTATTCTATTATGTTCTTTGTAATTTTGAATTCATTTTTTTGTCTTGGCAGAAGTTCCTAGATGACTTCTAAATTTAGAAGAAAGTGTGCCTTCGACATGGTTCTTGCCAAAATTGCATCGATGCAACCAGCTTTGTTTATCATTTGATATACTGGATATAAAACTGGCATTTTGATTCATGCTGTTAACTATTGTGTGGTGAAAATTTCCTTTTATGGGGCTCGTCTTGAAGGAAGTTGCTGGTTGGCAGGAGAACGCATGCAACTGATGCTTTATAGGCAATTGAGATGGTATCTTCAGATTGACTTATTCACTACCACTATGATTGTGTGATTTGGCTTCCGTAAGCTTCTTGTTACTTGCAAACACAGAATGCGTAGAGATGGTTATCTAATACTGCCATTGACATTTGTGATCAACTGAATGATGATAAAAGTAAAGGACATGTACAAGTATTTGTAACTTGTGCAGGGACAAGTGCTGCTTTTCTAGAGTGAATTCAAGTTCTATGTCAGATTTTGTATGAGAAAATTTCATCTTGGCACTCTTTGTAGTGAGAAGGGCAGAGCTACTGTAAGAGATGGAATCACACTATCAAATTTTGTTACTTTGGCCAAAAGTACTCGGTGTGGATGAGATTGTCAAGAGTTTCATATCATCTATTTTCCTTTTGGTAGTACTCTTCTTGGCCTACCCAGAAAATGGATTGCGGCTGTTGCAAACTGGATACTCAGCATTGTACTTGTTTCTCTATACCACATTCTATTTCTTCACCAAGCTGGAGATAAGAGAGTTGTTTCTGGGATCTTATACTTTGGCTATATGACCATCATGTCATGCTCAATTTTTGTGTTAACGAGTACAATAGGTTTCTATGCATGCCTTTGATTCGCGCAGGCAATATACTCATATGTGAAGATTGACTAATGCTCTGCATGCTCTGGTGCTTGTTCCTTTTATATTGTTTTAGAGATTCTGGGTAATATTGCAGGAGACACCAATACATGCTGCTGAAGCTGCTTTCATCTAGTTTTTGGGCGGATTTCCTAATTCATCAAAGCATTCATAAGCATGTTGGTGTTAAGGTGGCCTTTTTCCAAATCATCACTTCCATTTATCAAGTCATGTAAAGTTGCCAAAATGGAAGACCTCCCAAGACAGCTTGGTACATGCAAAGGGCACTCAGAAGACAGCAACAGCAGCCCTGTCACACACAGTGATTCAGTTAAAAGAAACTGTTCTTCAGCTTACGATTTTTTAGTCACTAGTATCAAAGAAAGGAGCACTTCAATTTTTACATCAGCAACCTTTTTTCAAAACAGAATAGGACAAAACTCCAGTTTTTGTGACATGTTTTGAAGCCGTACTCAGGCAGTACTCAGGCAGAGAAACATGTAGAAATAAGCACGCAGAAGAAAGTAGGCAGTGCTATATGTGCGCAACGATTTAGTTCATGAGAGCGCCATGTCTGAGCCTCAACGAATCAAGTCATTTAGCGGCCAACCAAGGAGTGTTGCAGTCTACAGCGACAATAGATGATCAAGGCAGTCTGACCTATTGTTCTTGGCTTTTCACAAGAAAAGGTCATCCCCAAGTGGAGCCACTATTAGCCTCCTATTGCAATAGGGGTTCATATTTCATGATTGGCGGTTTGCATGCCAAATATGTCATCTTTTTATTACTGCAAAGGTTCCATATTTCCAGAGAGTTTCATTTGGATAAGTCATTCAAATTTTGAAGAGTTGTTCAGTCAAGGGAAGGCCAAACAGTTTAAACTTGGCTTCCCTGGGTTTCAATTGCTTGCTTTAGAATATAGAGATGAATATCTGGCCAAACAAGCTTAAAACTTGGCGGATTGGTAAATAGGTAGAGAAACCAGGGCGCTCATCAGCTTAATCTGAGCCTCGGAAGAGACAAGGGTCGATTTAGATAGGAGGATAGCTGAAAGAAAGGTTGAAAGGCTAGGTATGCTACTTCAAGGGCACCCAAACCATAAGAAGAAAAAATGTTATGAGAGTAGGCCGGGTAGGTAGCATTGTGGTGGCAGAATCATGGCTTGGGATCCCTTTCATTTTATGTTCTCAAGTGTCATATCCATTCGCATCTCAAGCATAAGGCAGTTTCCATTTGGAGGAGCTCAAGTGAGGCATGTCTGAATTTCCCTTCTTCCCTCAAAACACTCGCTAACTTCCCCTAAACCGCTTAAAAAGTCCTGTTTCCCCTTCAAAAGCCTAAGATTCCTATCCTTAGTGCTCTCTGATCAGATTACATATTAACTTCTAACTTATTATCTAAATCCCAGTTATTCTTCCTTCCCCATACTAAAACATATACGAGATCCCCCTAAATACATATCCCCTCCATTGGTTGAAATATAACCATAACTAGCTCAGCATTTTCTGCTACTACTACAAGGGACTATTAACCTTTAGTTCTGTTTTTAATGGTTGTGAAAGAGATCATGCTAAATCAAAGAAGCTCTTCTCGATGTTATAAAAGTCAGGGACAGAAATATAGAGGAGCTCAAAAGACAAATGAAGTGCTCTCTACAGAGAAAAGTCCCATAGTCAATTCCATCAAAGTGCATGAAGACAAAATTTCAAGGCTTATGGAGGAGAATGAAAATAACAATTTGGCTCTTCAGCAGGCATGCACTAAATTGGAACTTGCAGATTCAAAATTAGATGACCGAGACAGAGATATGGCAGAATTGCAACAGAAAGTATTGGTCAAACAAGAGTTGGCTAAAAAATAGCAAACAAAAGATTGCTCTGGTGTCATCTCAACGCTTGGTCAAAAAATCACATGTTGAATCTAATAAATGCCAAATAGAAGACACAGATTCTATTCTAGTTAGCAAGAAACGAGGAGTTGAGAGCTTTAATACAGAATCCTTATTGCAAAGGTATAGTCCATTAGTGGCATCAGAAGCAGACAAGGTGATATTTGTGCGGCATCACAACAGATGGATATCTGTTTGCATTCAAGAGATGGCCCACAAAATATTCCTCAAACAGGAAAATTTGATTGTGGAGGTACCATCCTGTTGCAGGATAAGGGCAGTTCCCAAAGTTTTTTATAGAACAACACATCAAACACATTGTGTTGCCAACAATCATCTTCCTCTATGGCACAGGTATCGTCAGCTCTTTCATCATCTGTCTCAAAGATGCAATCATTAGACAAATCTCAGGATCCATTACCACCATTTCTGGTTTCTTCCAGGCCAGCTGCTTCAGCTAAAGATCAAAGAACCTCTAAAGGCATCAAAGAGGGTGGAAATAGGAGTGGGAATGTCTTTCAAGTCACAATGCTATAAGAAATGTTGGCAATTTGCATGATGTTGGGGGTAATGGCATAGCTAAATTAGAGAAGAAAGAAGATTATAAGAATAACCATGTCCATGTTTTAGGCCCTTTGGTTGGGCTAACTAAGACAGAAAATGCTAATGCCATCTGTGATCAAGAATTGGAAACTATGGCATCTGCGAAGAAAAATGAAATGGATATTCCAGCTTCTGATTCTTCTGGTCCCTGTCCTATCAAGACAAGTTTGTCAAAAAGTGTTGCTGAGGCAACTTTTCAACCTTTAGAGAAGCAATTTCATAGAATTCCAACACTGGGAAATCCCATACAGAATGACAGGAAGGATTATCTTGCTCCTGCTTCTGACTTGCTGCCAAGTTCTCATGACATCTTTAGTTCATATGGAATCGAGAATGCTCTACATTGTTGTGGAAATAACAATTCAGAGAATGTATCTCTTCAGCACATTCGAGTCACTTCAGAACCTCAAAAAGATGGGACAACTACAGGAAGCTTTTATCTTGGAAATGGATTTATGATGGGACCTCCTGATGTTTCAGATACTATAGAATGGGTTGCGGTACGGTGTTCTTCATGTTTATCCTTGATTGGTTTATATCCTGATGTTAAAGGCAAACCTTGCTCAACTAGTGAAAGCATCCAGTTATTCAAATGCCATATATCAACAAGTGAAGCTGTTGGTGGACCCAATGATTTTTTCAAATCCTTTAAGGAATTACCATCTGTCAACTGGCGTGACAGTGCTGATAATTGGTTTGGAACATGTTGTTGCGCATTTGGAGGATTCATGAATTCAAATATACAATGTTCGAATTGATGAGGTGAAAACAAAGCTCAAGGGCCACCAAAAGAAAAATCACGGACCTGGATTTTTCATATGTTTTGAATGTTTTGGTATCTTCTGGAGCTAATGCCCAGTTATGTCTCTAGGGCATAGATGGGTGGGACAAGCAAAAGTAAAGAGTTGTAATTGTACAGCCAGGAAGATCATCACCCCTGTTGGGGATACAAGAGTACAGTTTCATAATGATCAAATTCACTCGTTGGTTGTGCATGAGAGCCAGCTTCTATATAATATGATGCTTCCGAGTTGGAGCTTTGCACTATCTATTGATCTCATGATTCCCTATCTTCTCCTATTTCCAGTGCCATAAACTCATGTATTTATTCCACGTTCTACAACGAGTATTCCACCACAGATGTGGCAACCATTTAGTGGGATTGTTATGAATAATGACATGTTTTCCATTGAAAGTTCAATTTATGAAAGCTATCAGAGCTCATCTATCCAGCGCCCGAAGGCCTCCGGTACATGGTTGAATTTTGCTTTTAGCTCCTCCACTACACTTGTTTATGAAAGCTCGTCCTCCAAGGCCTGAAAACCTTTGGCTCAAGTTGGTATATCCTCCTGTTTAATCTTTCTGATATCTTCGATCATGGCTCTAGTATTCCTGTATACGGCTTCAATGCCAGTGGCTCTTCATCTCTAATCGAGGGCACTTATTTTCACGTTGATCATAGAAAGAGGAATATTCTCTTGAAATCTTGTCAACTAACTGCCATCTGACGGATTATCGCAGGACAGGAAGGTGGAAGAATCGAAAACATCATCCATGGGATTAGCTGGTAAAGTGGTCTTTAGTTGCAGTTATATGTTCAATCAGCTTTTTTCGTTAGTATATGAGCCAGTCCTGTGAAGCTAGGACAAGAGGATGAGCAGGGGCATATTACGTCTGGATCAATCCTTTAGTGCAATGAATGTACTGTAGCGGCAAAGCAATATTTCAATGGAGTCCAATGACATTGGTGATACAAATCCAGAAGAAGCGTTGATCATTCTGAGACATCTAAAAGAAGCGCTGATCATTCTGAGACATCTAGAAGGAGCACATATTGTTCTAAACCTTCTAGGAGAAGCACTAATCGGCGAGAGAAGTCTAGGAGCAGCGTACACAGATCAGAGAATGAGAAACTCAGATCAGGGAATAAGCGGCACAGAGAGGCACTAAACAACACCTGCTCTGTTTTTTAAAATATCTGAAGGTGCTTGCTGTGTCACAGCCAGATAAACAAATCTAATACACCTGGAGGTTGTATCAATGATCACAGGAGATAAGACAGGGGCGATTGAATAGTTTGAAGTGTTTTAGAGGAAAGTGAATGCCCGGTACGACAACGAAGCAACATCAGCACACCGACAAAGAGTATCAGTTACGAATTTCAGCAGGGGACTTTAAAACATGAAGCTAGATGGCAGCAAAGGGATAGCGCAAAGAGAAATGGAGCAGCTCAGAGCCATCAAAGCTCACCAGCGCATATTACAAAATCTCGAAGCCACATAAAAGCAGCAGAACCGCCTGAAGGATACGAACAAGAGCATTCAAAGAGAAGCCCTCAGTTACATAACTTAAGCTGCCATCTGCCTCAACGCAACTCTGTTTAGATAACTATGTATTAATTCCCAGCCCAGCGATGAGTTAAGGACATTTAATTCATAGATATTTTTTCCAGATATGATCTGATATTTGTTTGATATTTTCCCTATGACACCTGTTCAAGGGAAGGCTTTAAATCTTTCACTATATAAACCACCCCATACTCAGTCTTAAGGCGGGAGAAACAAGTAAGAATAGGTCGATAAAACTCTGATAGAGATTGGTTGTGTACATCTAGTATGATTCCTTAATCAAAGACTGCGGGAGTTTTTGGAAATGGACTGTGTGCTATGTCTTGTTGTTTGAAGGGGGCCTTATGGAATTCTAAAGCTGCCACATAACTCAATAAGTGCCTCTCATCTCAGTTTCTTCTTTATGTTTTACGCTCATGATATGCTCATATCGCCATCTAAATAGCAGATAGAAAGATTATTCTAGAATTTGCTGAGCCACACTCTATGCTCAAGGTCTGCTATTTTTTTTATGTTTTCTTCTGAACTGGTAATGAATGTTGACTTCCTTTTACCTCTTATCTCATTGAATCCGCCCATGCTCTGGCATTTATGCAATAAATTTTTTATCAGCTCCTAGACAGAGCTTTTTTCACCTTCATGCTGATATGCTAAAATAAAGAGATTTTTTTGTGTGCTTCTCATCTCCTTAAAACTTCCAATCCAGCTGGTTGATTGATTACACTCCATACCTGCGCTGTATTAATGAAAGTTTGTTGGTTGAGAGATCAAAGATTATTCAAAGGATCAGATAATGGGCTGTCTACTATGCTTTCCTTTTTTTTTTAAATGCTAAAGGATGATCAACAAATTCTCACACTGTCATATGGACTAATAAAACATCTCTTGTCTGTATAAAATCAGTTCACATATATTGGTTTCATTCGCTATTTTCGATTGCAAAAAGGAGGACTAATCTACAATTGGCCTTACAACAATTTACACTAAATTTTTGCAAACGTTCTATATGTTTTTGGTTTTGACTAAGAGCTTTAATATGAATACCTCATGGAGCATATTAGTTCTTTCTCACCCATGTACGATTGTTATTTAGTAAATCTTAATTGTTCCTAGATAGAATCCATTCACTATTTTCAATTGCAGAAAGGAGGACTAATCTACAATTGGCCTTACAACAATTTACACTAAATTTTTGCAAACGTTCTATATGTTTTGGTCTTGACTAAGAGCTTTAATATGAATACCTCATGCAGCATATTAGTTCTTTCTCACCCATGTACGATTGTTATTTAGGAAATCTTAATTGTTCCTAGATAGAATCCATTCACTATTTTCGATTGCAGAAAGGAGTACTAATCTACAATTGGCCTTACAACAATTTACACTAAATTTTTGCAAACGTTTTATATGTTTTTGTTCTGACTAAGAGCTTTAATATGAATACCTCATGGAGCATATTAGTTCTTTGTCACCCATGTATGATTGTTATTTAGGAAATCTTAATTGTTCCTAGATAGAATCCATCCACCTTACCTCAGTCAGCCGGATCAAAGATATCTTAGTTTCCTTACATCTCTGACCTCCACTTCATCCTTTTTTAACCCGAATAATTGTTTCATGAGTAGCTATCTGCTCCATGTCCCCCTCGTGACCAAGAAAAACACACCAGCAGTCCTGTTCCCCTGACTCCATGCCCAATGGTTTGAAATTTATCGTACTATGCATTACCTCTCTACTTGAAGCCATTCTTTTTCCCACCAAAAACAAAACCCCTTGTACTCAATAACTAGCCTAAGATCACCCTAAAACAAAGCTAAATTACGAAGAGAGAGCCCTCTCTGATTGCAGGTAGGCTAGGACCCGCAATCCAAAGATTGGTCTGGTGTTACCTCGGCCGTATCCCTTAAGGAGCCAAGGGACAACCTGAGCATTAACATAAATGGCGACTCCACTGGGGAACTTTTGAAATAACTTCAACTATCAAGTTGGAAGTTTTCTTCCAAAGAGCATTCACATAATACAAGGTTGAATCCGGACCCAAAGCCCCCAGCTACTTCTGAAAATCCAAATTTAATCCCTAGAAACCTCAGGAAGATAGAGCAAAGAGAAGATTTAGCTGATTCTAGTCCTGAGAAAGTTCAGCCAAGCAGCGGTTCAACCCCTGTCAAAGTTATTTTTCACTCATCCCCTATTTTCCCTGCTTCATCATCTACCTCACCATCCACCTCGTCCACACCTCCATTCACTGCACATACTACCACTACAACTCCCATTATCACAGTTGTTCCAATTGTTCCATTCATCCCTCCAGTTCCACTTGTCCCTATAAATATGGCTAATAGATGTGCCCCTTTGCAGTTGCCTGGAAACCCCGGGGCCATGCCTCAGGACTACCAGACTAAGATAACTTATTTTGATGGCACCAGTACCTGCACAACCCTTCAGCATACAAAGAAAATGCAAGATTACTTTGAGAGCTATGAAATCGATGACGATAGTGTGAGAATGAGGATTTTTGTCCAAAGTTTGATAGGTAATGTCAGGCCTTGGTTTAGAGCACTCCCAACCAATTTCGTAGCAAATTCAGAAGTCTTATACCACACATTTATCAATAGATGGGAGAAGAAGAAAGACCCATTGCACATATTGTCTGAATACGACACCATTAAAAGAGGCCCTTAGGAGGCTGTGTTAGACTACTATGCAAGGTTTAACAATGTCTACAATGCAATCCCACAGAACCTTAGGCCTCCACCTGATCTTTCTCTATATAAATTCCCCGATGGCTTTGATTCTAACATGGCTTATCAGTTAAGAGAACGAGCCCCTCAAATCCTGGCAGAGATGCAAGACGTTGCTGTGAGCATAGAGGCAAACTTAATTGCCAAGAGAAATAGAGCAAGATTCGAAAGAAGAACCACCTTTAAAGAGGAACCTTCAACCCTAGACCAAAAACTCAATGCTATTCTCAGTGGCATGCACAAACTAGGAGATAGAATAGAAACGGTTGAGAGAAAGTCTACGTGGGATGCACCACAAGCCAACACTATTAGGAACCCAAATTTTAGGAAAAATCACAACCCAAATGCCGGACGATCCAACCCAGATCATGATATAAGACCTCCGTTCCAAGAGAACTACACGGAGGCATCGACATCTAGCGAGCCATTAGAAGATACTCATATAAACTGGGTGGGCTCAAAGAGTGAACAACAGGTTTTCTTAACACAAGAAGACTGCGATCTGATCCAAAACCAAGCTGATCAAGACTTTGGTGAATTTCATACTCAAACCAGAGAGTCTTTTGACTTCAAACAAGGCTATGACTCTGCTATGTATGAAGTGCACAAGCAATACAAACTAAGGACTAGAACAATTGATGTGCCCGAGCCCGTCAAACAAAAGCAAACAAAACAGCCCAAGAAGATTAAAGGCGCGATTGTTATTACAAAACCAGTTGATGACACGATCCCAAACCTGCAGGCAGTAACTATGGAATACATAACATACATGCAGTCTGCTAATGATCAGCCTTTGCTATCTTCCCCCACAAAAGAAAATTTGAATAGCACTCTGCAAAACCTTCCCAAAACAGAGATACCACAAGGTAGCACTCACCATAACACTGATAATCAGGAGGAAATCACAGAAAATACACTTGAAAGGGGGAAATCAGCTACCACCAACACAAAGACTCCATTGGAGAAACCATTTAGCTTAGAAGCAGAAATAAGCAAACTCAAAATTTCCATCCCCCTCTATGAGCTTGCCAAACACGATGTGTATAGGCAACAAATCCAAAAAACACTTCAAATGCCAGAGACCAAAGATGATGTCAATATTTTAGATGATATGCCTAAGCTGTTATTCGGTCCTGAGGTTAATGGAAAACCAGCATATGGAGTTGTTCTGCCCTTTTATGTAAGCCTGCATATACACGACAAAGTTTTGCATAATGCTATGTTTGATTCAGGGGCCTCACACAATCTTATGCCCAAAGCAGTAATGGAAAAGCTGAACCTTGATATCACAAGACCATACAAAGACCTATTCTCCTTCGATTCAAGTCAGGTCAAGTGTCTAGGTTTAATCAAAGATCTATGTGTGTCTTTAGTCCAGTATCCTAACAAAACAATTCTGATGGACGTGGTGGTCGCTGACATTCCACCAAAGTATGGGATGCTCTTTTCAAGATCTTGGGGAGCAAAGCTCCAAGGATCCCTTCAATTAGACCTCTCTTACGCCACTATCTCAGTCTTTGGGCAACCAAAGAGATTGTATAGAGAAACACTGATGAAGTATGTGGTGAGTAGTGAGGAAAAGCCCCAAAACTTTCCCATTTACTCAATCCATTCTGACATGGATTCATTTATTCTGTTCAATGATGATAGTCCCCCAACCGATGATAAACCTTTGTATTTAGAACAAGAAGCAGGCATAACTGAGGAATCGGTTACCCTTACCCAACAAACTGTCAAAACAAACAATGCAGCCACCACACAAGGAGAGGCTCCTGAAACAGGAAATTCAAATACGCTCGCTCTAATGATAATTTCAACTCCCAATGCTAGTCAAGACCAAGAAATCCTATGGTATTTGGAGTTTGACGGTTCAGTCAATAAGCTAGGAGCAGGGGCAGGGGTATGGATCCATAACAGCCAAAACGACCATGCAGAGGGTCATGCCTATAGATTGAATTTCAAATGCACCAAAAACATGGCAGAGTATGAGGCCCTCCTTTTAGGCCTTAAACTCATCAAAGCTCTCAGGGCTACAAAAATTTCCATTCTAGGTGACTCCGACTTAATAATCCAACAAATGAAAGGCAACTTTGTCACCAATAACAACAAGCTAAGAGCTTATAGGACCGCTGCCACAGAAGTACTCAATTACTTTACTGAATCTAAGCTTGCTAAGATATCGAGAAGCCATAACATCCATGCTCACAGTCTAGCCACTTTCGCTACCACTTGCAAGCTCCCTTTTCAGCCCAATCACCACTTCACTACTGAGGTAAAGCATAGGCCTGCTGTCCCTAACAATATTAAAGATTGGCAAGTTTTGAGGACGATGCACAAATTAACAATTTTTTGACTATGTAGCAAGAATTTTCAAAATTAAACATCGACATGGATACCATGGGTGACCAACAACAAACGACAACCCAAAGTCAACAAACCCTAACAGCTAAAGAGGCTAGAAAAATGTTATGCCCGACTAGTTTTGATGCCAAAAACATGCAAGAGCTCAGGCAGATACACTTAGGAGAAATAGCTGAAACAGATGCCGAAATCATTGATTTAAAGGAAAATTTATTACCCGCTGGTCTCACCCCATTAGAAGACATCTTTGATGCAAACGATGTCCCCAGAAAACCAAAAATACAACCTCAAAATACTGCAATTGAAGACTATAGTATTGGAACAGTAGAGAAGCCCAAAATGATCAAAATGTCCAAATCTTTGCCACCTGATCAAAGACCAAAGTATATTGACCTGTTCAAAGAGTTCCAAGATATATTTGCTTGGATTTATGAGGACTTGAAGTCCTATGACACCTCGTTTATTCAACATACCATCCCTCTAAAACCAAATCAAAAGCCCTTCAAACAAAAACTAAGGAGAATCAATCCAGTCCTTCTCCCTTTGATTGAAAAGGAAGTGAAAAGAATGTTTGAGGCTGGCATTATAGCACCCATTAGATTTTTGGAATGGGTATCCAATCTTGTTCCCACAAGAAAGAAGACAGTGAGATTAGGCTTTGTGTAGACTTAAGGAATCTGAACCAAGTCTCCCTTAAAGACCACTACCCATTGTCCAAAATGGACCACATTCTCCAAAGAGTAGTGGGGTCATCGAGAATCTCTTTGCTAGATGGCTTTTCAGGTTTCAATCAAATACTTGTTCACCCAGATGACCAAGACAAAACAACCTTTACAACACCGTGGGGAACATTTAAATACATGAAGATGCCTTTCGGACTAAAGAATGTAGGTGCTACCTTTCAAAGGGCCATGGACATTGCATTTTCCAGGGAAATCCATGATTTCTTGGTTATCTATCTCGATGACTTAACCCGTTTCTCCAAATCCGACCAAGAGCACTTCAAGCACCTCAGGCAAGTATTCATGACATGTAGGAGATATGGCATTTCCTTAAACCCCAAGAAGTCCCTCTTTGGCCTTGAGGAAGGCAATATTGTAGGCCATATTATTTCAAAAGATGGCATCAGAATTGGTCCGGAAAGAATCCAAGTCATTCTGCAAATCCCTTATCCGAGAAACATCAAAGAGTTGCAAGCATTCCTTGGAAAAATCAATTTCCTAAGGAGATTTATCCCAAACTTGGCTGAGGTGTTAAGACTGTTAAGAAACATGTTAAAAAATATTCCAAGGTGAAATGGACTCTAGAGGCCAAGCAAGCATTTGAGAGTATTAAAATTGCACTACCCCAAACTCCGGTCCTCACGAGCCCACAGTTTGATAAGGATTTTATCATCTTTTCTTTTGCTTCAGATCACACGATAGCTGTTGTCCTTCTGCAAAAGGACGACCAAGGAAATGAGAAACCAATTGCATTTTTTAGCAGAGCCCTTAGAGATGCTCCTTTGAAGTACCAAATCATGGAGAAGCAGGCCTATGCTCTCATTAAGGCAATCAAGGATTTCCAAGTTTACATTTTATATTCACATGTGATCGCCTATGTCCCACATGTTGTCGTAAAAGACATATTAACTCAAGAGGGACTAGAAGGCAAAAGAGGCAAGTGGATTGACAATATCCTTGAACATGACATTGAAATAAGACCCACCAAGCTCATAAAGGGACAAGGTCTAGCCAAACTGCTATCTGAAACAAATTTTCAAGCCTTAGACATTAACCAGCTGGACAATGAACAGGAGCTAGCGACTCCACATATCAGTGAGACCCTTTTACAATCCCCATGGTATGCTAATATTTGTTACACATTGTTAAACCTGTGTGCTCCTCCAGGATTGTCCAAGACCAAAAATAGATTTTTAAAAATGAAGGTGTCAAAGTTTTGTGTCATAGATAGTGCTTTGTTTTGGAAAAACCATGAAGGAATATTGCTGAATTGTTTAACTATCAATGAAACTGACCATATTATGAAGGAGTTCCATGCAGGGGACTGTGGAGGACATTTATATTGGAAGTCAACTGCTGACAAGATCTTAAGGACAGGTTTCTATTGGCCCTCTTTGTTTGCAGATGTAAAAAAGTTTGCTGCCTCATGCCACAAATGCCAGATCTTCGAAGGAAAACGAAAGCTGCTGCTGTGAGTGTGTGTTTGGATGCTTTGAGTGTTTTGTGTGTTTATGTGTTTCGCTTTGCATGGTAATGTTTGCAAATGTTAAAATTTATGTGTTATATTGCTATATGTGTATGTAATTTTCTATTAGTAGTTAGTTGGTGATGAATACGGAAGACAATCTTGTCAATAGGTTGTAGGAGGATTGATATTGCACATCCATTTCATTTAGTTTTAGCTATCACAGTTTTTGACAAGTAATTAAGTATTATTAGTGTCCGTCGAGGTATTAATAAATATATCCTCAAGAGTACTTTTAATTTCAAATTTTGTGAATTTTATTAATTCGTTGAGAGACACATATTGTTAATAACTCTAACTATGAAAAATGATGAAATAAAAATGATCAATGCAACGTGACAATGTAATAGTGTTGATGGAAAAAAATGTGAATACTAAGAATGTAGGGAATTACAAATAGCCTTCATTGTGATCAATATAATTTTTTTTCTTCTACTATTCTTATTTTCACCCTTGTTAGCTTTACCATAGTTTCATATCAATTATATGAAAAGTAGCTAAAGTTTTAAACCATTCAAATCTTTAGCTCAAGCTATTGTAGTAAACATCTTACCTTTTCTCTCTTGCTCTCCATTATTAATAGGTTGAATTTACTATAATACAAAAAACAATGCACATTGTCAATAATTTTTTTGTGCTTACACTAAAATCAATCGTAATGTTAATGGAGTCATGTTAAACTTAGCGTACCATCATACATCGAGTTACATCAAATCAAAAATCAACATCTACACTGAAATCAATGCATCTCGTGTAGGAAATCAAATATGATTAGAAGAAAATAACTACAATGAAATCAATTCATCTAATGAAAGAAATAAATTAGGATTAGAAATCAACATCTAGACAAAAATAAATGTATCTAATGCAAGCAATCAAATATAATAAAAAAATCAACATCTACATTGAAATCAATACATCTAGTGCAAACAATCAAATATAATTAGAAATCAACATATACAATGAAATCAATGCATCTAGTGGAAGCAATAAAATAGAATTAGAGACATCTACACTAAAGTTAGTGCATTGAGTGTAAGGAATCAAATAAGATTATAAATCACATTTACACTAAAATCAACACATCTACTCCATGAAATCAAATATCCTTAGAAATCAGCATGTATGTTGAAACTAATGCATCTAATGCAAGCAATCAAATAGGATTATAAATCACCATCTATAATGAAATCAACGCATCGAGTGTAATAGATCAAATAGGATTATAAATAACCATCTACAATGAAATCAATGCATCTAGTGCAAGCAATCAGATACAATTATCAAACATCTACATTGAAATCAATGCATCTAGTGCAACCAATTAAATACTATTAGAAATCACCATGTATGTTAAAATAAATGCATCTAGTGTAAAAAATATTGTTCCTTATCTCCCCCCTCTATCTATATCTATATCGCGCTACATATCTCCTTATTTTTCTATTTATCTCACCCTGAATCATACACACACTCTCTACATCTCTCCCTTGTCAATCCCTCTCTCTCTCTCCAATTCTCTCTCTCTATTTATTTCTTCATCCCTCCCTATCTCTCCTTCGACCTCCATCTCTTTCTCCCTCACTCTCTCCTCATCTCTCTCCCTCCCTCTCACCTCCTCTCTTTGGTCCCTCCTCTCCATCCCTTTCTCTACCCCCATGTCTCTCTCTCTCTCTGCCCTCTAACCCTCCCACATTCTCCCTCCCTCTCTCCTTCTCTTTCTCCTCCTTTCTCCCCACCCATATTTGTATCTTTCTCTCTCTATTACCCTTGTCTTCCTCTCTCTCTCCTCTCCTTTTGTTTCTCTTCATTCCTCCTCTCCCCTCCAATTTAGTCTATCTCCTTCCATGAAAGAAATCATATAGGATTAGAAATCACCATCTACAATGAAATCAAGACATCTAGGAAAAAAATCTTCTTCTCCCCTTGCCCCTCCATCTATATCTATACCTCCTTACACATATCCTTGTTTGTCTCGCTATCTCACCCCCCCTAAACATACATTATCTCTCTCTCTCGAGATCTATATATCTCTTCATCTTTGTATATCTCTCTTCTTCCCTCTCATCACCTTCCATGTATATTTATATATCCCTTTGTATCTGTTATCTTTCTATATAACTCCCTAAACATACACATTCTTTCTCCATATATATGCATCTATCCCTCCCTCACTCTCTGCTCCCCTTCTATCCCTCTCTTGCTCCTTCTATCTCTCTTTCATCTTGCTCTCCTCTCTCCCTCTCTCTCCATATTTCTCTCTATGTGTCTTTCTTCTTACCTTCCTCTCTCTCCCCCGTCATCTCTCCTTCTCTCTCACATCCTTTCTCTCTTCCGTCCTCTCTATCCATTTCTCTCACACCTCCCTCTGTCTCTACCCCTCAACTCTCTCTTTCTCTCTCTCTCCCTCTCTTCCTCTCTCCCCCTATTCCCCTCCAAATTTGTCACTATCCCCCTCCCTATCTCCTTCTCTCTGCCACTTCCCTCTATCTCTCCTTATTTGTCTCTCTTTCTCACACACAAGCATAAAAGTTTTCTATTGAATTCTTTCTTCTCACTCCATATCTCTCTCCACTTTTCTCTCTCTATTTCTTTCTTCTTCCCTCCCTTTCTCTCGTTACAACTCCATTTGTCTATCCCTCTCTCTCTCTCTGTAGTGACCCACTTATAGTAAATTAATATGTATGAAATTAAATAAATTATTTAAGTTATAAATTATAAATTAAATAAATTAAAATTAAATCATTAAAATAAATAAATAAACTTTATTTCAAATTAATATATGCAGATAAAATCAAATAAGATTTTGTTTAACTCATCCTGGAAT
This sequence comes from Pinus taeda, assembly GCA_000404065.3. Lineage (NCBI taxonomy): Eukaryota > Viridiplantae > Streptophyta > Pinopsida > Pinales > Pinaceae > Pinus > Pinus taeda. The sequence goes on from APFE031602562.1 coordinate 327,448, forward strand.
GGCCTGATATCCCTATTTAACTCATAGCTCAGATTGGATCTTCAACTTTTCGTGACGATGAACCACACTGGTTGGTTAGAAACGCATCGACAAATGATTTCTTATGTAATTTTGTCGAAATTATTTTCATAAAAAAGATTTTGTTTATAGAAATCCACACTTATCATAATTTAGACACGGTGATGGAGGATGTCGATAAATGGAAACTTACAAGAAGGAAGGGATGGTTGGAGGCAGGGGGGAAAGAGGAGGAAAAAGACATATACACAGAGTTTGTTTATCATCACGAAGAGTTGGGCATTACTTGTTCTGAGGTTTCTTGGCACGGGTGAACAGTTGCTAAGACTGAGAAGTAGATTAGACCGAGTAGCGAGGTTCTGCTGAGTTTGGGTGGAAGCAGGAGTAGTTTGAGGCATCATCGAATGTAGGATTACAGGTAAGTACTTTCATTGGTTCTGTCAATTAAATTTATAAAATTTAGGAGTTTTTATCATAGGATCATGATGTGTAATTCTAGAAGCATTTATTATCTCTGCAATGACTATAATATTCTGTTATTTCATACTCTGTTCATAGGGAATAGTTGTTTAAATTATTCATAGTTCTTACACTCTTCTCCTTTCTCCCTCTCCCTCTATCACTCTATGCCTTTTCCTTCCCTCCTATATGTATCTAGACATAATATATATCATTATAATATAAACAAATTAGTATTATATTAAATTTTATTGTATTAACTAGAAGTTATTAGGTTGAATAGTATTTGCAACCAAAAACCTAATGGCAGCCATGTGGTAAAATCGATAGGGAGGAACAAAGAAAAGGTCAGGGTGCAGACAACAGAGAGCTACAGTAGCAGACAAGGCAAACATCTGAGAGACACAGTGAGGATAGAAGAGGTTAGGAGGGGAGATATTCCCTCCTATTAGGATACAGTGACAGGTGACGGTGAGAACAGTGAGTTAGCAAAGGAGAAACCAAACACTAGTCTAGTTTTGGGAGCGACTTGGCAGGTGGGCACAAGAGGAAGATGCCTATCATGTGCAGAGGAGAAACCCAAGTTTTTGATCCCATCAAATAAACTAGAAAGGTACAAAAGTTACATGAAAGATCATGCCCTTATCTGCAAGTTTGTCAATGTATGGTTGTCTAAACGAGACCTTACCAAGTGGATTCAGCAAAAATGGCAGCCCCAAGGACACATTGAGCTCAAGTTGGGAGCGAAGGGCTTCTTTACTGTAATCTTTTCAAACCTAAGATAAGGAAAAAGTGTTTGAAAATGGCCCTTATTTTTATTATAATATTGGTCTTTTTATGAGATATTGGGAGGAATGTTATAACCTTGATAAGGAAAAATTTCTAGCAACACGAGTCTGGGTTCGATTATTTGGGCTACCTATAGACTTTTGGGACACAGAAATATTGGAAGGGATAGGAAACACAATAGGAAATTTTGTGAAAATAGCAGAAACCATGAAGAAAGGAAGGTATACATCATATGCCAAGATATGCATCTATATGAACTTAGCAAACCCTATCCCAGATTCTGTGGAACTAGAGTATCATGAAAAAGTGTGGCAGCAAAACTTAGACTATGAGCATATACCATTTAGATGACGTAGATGCCATGAACATGGACATCTAGTTAAGGACTGCTTGATTACAATGGAAGAAGAAGAAAGGAGAAGTAACCTACAGAAGAGAGGGCCAGTTGACCAAGAAGGATTCCAAAAGGTGAAAAGTAAATAGAAAATAACCAAAGAAATCACCAAGGAAGACAAGAAGGAAAAACAAACAACCCCACATAAATCAAACAACTTTGAAATATTATAGGAAGAGGGAGAAGAGGAGGATGAATCCATGGAAAATCAAGAAAATAAAGAGTCAGACAATAGCTCCAGCAGTGAAAGAGGCCACCTAAAGAGGATAGCCCTGAGTAAGGTCACAGACAAAAGCAAGGAATAGGAATAACTGGCAGAACAGATGGAGACAAACATGGAGACAATCAGGGAAGATCTTAGTCAAGAAGAAGATGTTCTAAGAAAACTATTAAATGAATGGAGGAATTTGGATGAGAGGTTTATCCCAGAAGACCAGAAGAGGTTGTCTACGAAAACCTTTCAGCAGTATATAGATAAACAAGAAAAAGGTAAAGCAGCGCCTGAAGAATACCAAGAAAACCATAGGGAAAGCAGAACAGATCAGCAAGGACAAGGCAAGGGAGGGAAAGAAAAACGAGGAAGGAAAAATCTTAAAGATTCCATCCAACTAATGGGAGAAATGTTGGTGAACACAGGGGGAGTGGTTCCATTGTCAGCGGTGTTTCAAAACCTATCTCAAACTCCTCAATGATTTTGACATCATGGAATATTAGAGCTTTAAACAACAAAGGGATGTAGAGACATTTAGTGACAAGGCTGAGTAAGGACAAACCACAAATAATGCTTATTCTGGAAACTAAAATTTCAGGCCAGAAGATGGAGGAAATACTCAATAAAATAAACCCAAGATATGAGCAAGTAACCATAGACGCCAAAGGAAGTGCGGGCGGGATAGAAGTCATTCGGAATCTAACAGAAGTCCTATCAGACTGGTGGATAGGAATGCCCAAAATCCTGACTAGAAGATTCGAACTCATTGGGAAAAGTGAATGGGTGGCTATGTCAACTGTCTATGAGCCCCATACCCTCAGAGATCGAGGCCTATACCTTATCATTTGGAAAAACTTAAAAATATGCACTAGGAGCAAAGGTGGATTATCGGAGGGGACTTCAACTTGATAACCTCTAGAGAAGAGAAGAAAGGAGGAATCAGCAGGGAAGATCCGGAGATGGAAAGATTTAGAGATGTTGAAACAGACTTAAGGATGGTAGATATACATACCATAAATGGGAAATTCACCTGGAACAATAGAAGAGGCGGGAACATAGATAGATTTCTAGTACTGAGCACATAATAGGTATGGACATTTTCTACGAAGCCTCCATCCTCCCCTCTTTAGTGTCTGATCATTGGCCAATCAAACTGGAAATAACTATGAATAATCAGAATAAAAAGAGTCCTTTTCATTTTGAGTCCTTTTGGCTAAGAGCTCCAGATTTCTTAGACAAAGTAAGAAACTGGTGGCAGGAAAGCAAGATGGGAATGGAAGGTCGAAACAAAATGCACACATTCTAGCTCAGACTTAAAGACATAAAGGGAAAAATTAGGAAATGGAACAGGGAAGAATTTGGCAATATCCAGCAAGAGAGAGGAAAACTACAGACTAGAATGGCAGGAATACAACAACAAATCTTCGAGGAAGGAAGAAGCGAGGAGTTGGCTGAGGAGGAAGGCAGGTTAATCAATCAATTGGAGGAAAGATGCAAGAAAGAAGAAATTCTGTGGAAATAGAAATCACGTGTCCAATGGTTGAAATACCAGGAAAAGAACTCCAAATTATTCCATAAAGTGATGCTGAATCACAGACATCAAAATATAATTTTTTCACTGAAATATAGTCAAGGAAAGAGAGTGTTATAGCAGAAAGACATGGAACAACTCCTGGTCGACTATTTCAAAGGGATCCTAACAGAACCAAACATTAACACGGAGGAGGAAATCGACAAGGTCTGTCAACATATCCCGAAAAATGTAACTAGAGAACGAAATATGGCTCTCCTCAAGGTAATCACAAAGGAAGAAGTGGAGGAAGTGGTTAACAAAATGGCGAAGAATAAGGCCCCTGGATCTGGCGGCTTTAACATTGAGTTTTACCAAGCAGCTTGGAGTTTCATGGGTAACGACATGTTGGACCTAGTGGAGGAATCAAGGTGTACAAAACGCATGCATTAGGGACTAAATGCTACCTTCTTGGCTTTGATTCCAAATACTGGAAACTCAAATGATCCATAGGGATTCACACCAATATCCCTCTGTAATGTAGTGTACAAAATCTTAGCTACAATCATGGTGAATAGACTCAAGCCAATTTTGTCGGACCTCATAGCTCAGGAACAAACCAGTTTTGTTAAAAGGCGGTAGATAACAGACGAAATTATACTTGTCCAAGAAGTAATTCACTACTTGAAAAACTCTCGAAACCCACGTTTGCTAATCAAATTAGAACTCGTTAAGGCTTATGACCGCCTTAGTTGCGTGTACCTAGAAGGCATCCTCAAAGCCCACGGATTTGATTCAAGATGGGTGAACTAGATCCTCTCAATGGTGAGCACTCCGGTGATGTGAGTCCTGTTGAATGGAACCCCCACCGAAGCTTTCAACCCCTCGCGAGGGCTTAGAGAGGGAGATCCCCTGTCTCCATTTCTCTTCATCCTAGCAACAGAAGGATTGGGTAGGTTGGTAAAAGCACAAGTAGCCAGGGACCAGATAAAGGGGCTAAGAATCTATGGGAATGATCTCCCTATAACTCACCAACAATTCATAGACGATATAATGATTTATGGTTAGGCCATGCTTAAGGAGGCCCAACAGATTATCAAAACCTTATCTCAGTTCAATCAAGCTTCCGGGACTAAGATCAATAAAGAGAAATCAGAAATATTTTTCTTTAACACATAGCTACCGGCCCAAATATTTTTGGCACACACAATGGGATTTAGAATTGGAACCTTCCCAACAAAATACCTGGGTATTATGCTCAATGAGCACCAATACAGGGCCGCTAACTGGGAACCTCTAATCAATAAAATCAGGAAAAAGATGGGCAATTGGACCTTTCGATCGTTGAACACCCCGAGTCGACTAATTCTCCTAAAATTTGTTCTACAAGCTATTCCAATATATCAAATATCATGCCAAACTATCCCCAAGTCCATTAGTCAAAAGCTAGTAGCCATGTTCAAGATATTTCTTTGGTAGGGAACCAACAAAACCAGAAAATGAGCCTTAATATCTTGGGAGTGGCTTAGCAAGCTAACCAACGACGAAGGCTTAGGATTGAGGGACGTGTATGTTCTCAACCAAGTGATGGGGGTGATGCTTTGGTGGAGATGGACACAGGGCGGCCAAGACTTATGGAAAGCAATTTGGGAAAGGAAATATGAGGCGGCGGGAGAACCAGAAGACAAAATGAGAAGTCAGATAGAGGTCAAAATCTCTGCAATTTGGAACATGGCAAGGAGTAACAAAGAACTAATTCAGAAATATAGCTTTTGGGACAGAAGAGCATGAGATAAATCCAAGTTTTGGGAGGAATCCTCATAATAACAAGAAAGGCTCATCCATAAGGAAGCCCTTCAAGTCATCCAAGCTTTCACCTCCCACGTAGAGGGGAACGTTGTAGGCAAATTTTGGAAACCACGCATAGAGGACTATTGGTGTAACTGGAAACAAAAGGAGGATTGGGTAGAGGCCCTTGACTCTCATAGATGGCAAGATTATTACAATGAAATGGCATCCTGTAAAGTGGCGAGAAAAACAGGGCAAGACATCCTAAGATGGGGTGCTCGAATACAAGGAACCTTTTCTATAGCAGAAGGGTATTACTTAAAAGCTAAAGAGAATCAACAGGTAGAGATGAAGAAATGGAAAAACTTATGGAAAATAAAGCAATGGCTGAAAGTTTCTTTCTTTTTTTGGATTATCTTACATGGCAGGGTGCTTACCTGGGACCAACACCGGAGGAAGGGGCGGTAGGGACCATCATGATGTGTGCTCTGCAAAGCATAGGAGGAGTCAACTAAACACTTGATGAATAGATGCACTGTCAGCAACACCTTGTGGGACAACCATTACAAGAGGTTTGAGCGTCGTCACAAAAATTACCAAAACATCATCAAATCCTTAGAAAACTCGTTGAGGAAACTTTACCAAAACCCGGTGGTAAATCGTGCTTGGGTGCTATCGACTGGGCTCGTGCTCTTGAACATCTGGAAGACACAAAACAGTGTGATCTTCAAAGAAGAAAGCCATGCTCCGGCAAACATCTCGGAACAAACCATTAGGAACATGAGAAAAAACAATTTTAACGGAATGCTGGAAGGAAGAAGACTGGAAGGCTTCACAAACAAAGAAAAAGATCTTGTAGAGGCTAGAATTAACCCAAAGTATGATATGTGGTGACCGAAGAAAAGACCAAGTTAGAGAGGTGGCGGAAATTAAACACTACACGCACCCCGCACAGGGATTTGCAAAATTAAATTTCTATGGCGCGGCCAAAAACAACCTGGGCAAAGCAGGTATCAAGGGGGTCTTTAGGAATGACAACAAAAGAATATTGAGAATCTTTGTGATGGACTGCAGGGAGGTGATTAATAATGAAGCTGAACTACATGTGCTAAAGCGAGGCCTTGAAATTGTGATTCAGGTAAAGCTTAAGAGTCTCCAAATTGAAGGTGATTCAAAATTGGTGGTGGATATGGTAAGGCAATCACAACAGAAGAAACGAGTGGAAAAAATAAGTAATATCTCGAGAACAGCGTGGCTCATTGGAGAAATAGGGAAGCTACTTACCAAAATAGATTATCTGATCCCCACCCATATAAGGTGCTTAGGCAATCAAACAACAGACTCGTTAGTGAACTAGGGCAGTTAGAATAGGGGCAAGTTGATGGACACTGAAGGAATGGAGCTCCTGCTCCCAGAGGAGTGCAAATGATTACAACAACTTTTCAATGTCAATAAGGGTGGCCATGGAAATTCGGAGGATAACGGCGAGGAAAAGCTAGTACGTGGCAGATGTGGGGAAAGATTACAATGGGTGGGGATGGACAACATAATCGTGAGAAAGGACAGGGGTGGTATAAGTGATGGAGCAGGGCAGCTGATGGGGCAAGAAAGGATAGGGTCACTTGACGGGGAAGAAGAGAGAATCGAGACACCATTAATAAATGAATTGGAGGGAGTGTGGGGAGTAGGGATAAGCGGTCGCGCAAGGATGGCAAGTGGCATGAGTGGTATAGAACGGTTACAGCAGGAGCAGCCAGGAGAATGTAGTAGTTATGAAGAATAAAGGAGGTCAAACAGGTAGCGGCAAATCCCAAGGAAGGGACGCGGGGATGAGAGCAGGGAAATCAAGTGGACAGGTGGAGGTAAGGACGCAAGGAAAAAGGGGAGTTTACAAACAAGGGCCTGAGGTGGTAACAAGAATGTTCATGCATCACAGCATGAAGCGATAAGGAATGACGAAAGGTGGTAGGAAGGTGAAGCGACTAGCCCAAAGCTCCGGTTCTCGCGAGGAAAGGTCGTATGTATATTCACTCCCCTATCTTGTAGCTATCGAGATAGTTAGAGGTAGAAACTTTTGTTATTTCTGAGAGATATCCAGGAAAATGAAGTTGATAGCGAGTAGTAGGAAAGGAAGAGGCCATCCGAGTAATGGGAAGAAGAATCTTTACCCCATGAGAGAAGATGATGCCCCAGGGAGAGATAAGCACGGACCTTGGAGGAGGGTAAAACCCTAGTCCAGAAATGACGGGTGGGTAGGGAGGGTTGCTAATTTGGACAAAGTCAGGTTCCCTACTCGCCGTAGGAACCATACCCATATCTACTATCGAGGAAAATTTTGAAAGGCTAAGAGGATAACTCCACTTGTTTACCGATGGGAAAGTAGTTTACCCCATTAATCGGGGAGACAAGGGATGATGGCGTTGTATACAGCTAGCCACCAAGAGGGTCAATGAGGGAATTACACGGAAGTAGAGAGAGTTGCAAGGGTAAAGGGCCGACTTGCAGGGCACGTCATGGAGTGGCCTTGGTCCTTGTGCCACAAGAACAAGCGAGAACTTCATTTTAAGAACGTGGGGGTAAGTGAGTGGGTTGAAGGAGAATTTTGAATCGGAGGTACTCACTTGTGGTCCGTTGTCTTGATAAGTAAGCAAGAGTCAATCAAAAAAAGGTTTCAAGATAATAGCAAGATGGCTCCGAAGAAAGAGAAACAAGTTCACACGAAGGAAGAAGGCTCGAGAAGCAACCCCAAGCTGAGAAGAAGGCTACGAGAGTGAGAAAAAAGAATGTACATGATCAATGCTTATATGGCTAGGAATTCCCCTCAATTTCGAGAATAAATAAATGTGTGGGAACAGAAGCTCAAATCCATTAGTGCGAACAAGGAGATTCTGTGGGGGAATGGGAGGATTTGGTTCCATACGCAGAAAATACAAGGAGCCACAACTCACTTTTTAACAAGTCTATGCAAAATTATTGGATTATGAAGCAAGTGGTAGCTCGTGCTATGGAAATGAACCATGCAATCTGGGAAGAAGAGAGGAGGAAATAAAGCAAAGAGAGGAGCAAAGGGAGACAATGGAAGAACTAGAAAATCTAAAGTCCATACTCGTGAAAGAAATTGCGGTCGTCCAGATCCAAGTAGGGAGAAATAACGTGATGCTCAGAAAAATGGAACAAATGATGCAGGAAATGAAATGGGTTGTGGAGGAGAAGAATGTGAATCCACCATCAAGCCTTATGACGCTAGTTTGTTTAAAAATGTTTTTAGAAATGAAATGTGTTTGATGTTCTCTTATAGACCAATAGATAGAATAGTTAGTAGTATTCTAAAGCACACATATGACACTATTAAGGAGAAAAACATTTTCAAATTTTGGTCTCGTATAATGCTAATAGGTTGGGACATGGGGCATGCTAGCCACATGAACATATGTTTGTTGTAAGATTTTGTTAGCTTAATATAGAAAGAAGGAATGCCTAATTTCACAAAAAAAAAGTTGAATAGTATTTGTATTATAAATATTAATATTAAATTATATTTAATAATAATATAACATGAATATTAATTTTTGAAAATTAATATTAATATTAGATTTAATGAAGTATTTTACATGGCATGATAACAAAATTGATAATATAACTACATCAAATGAATATTTTTGAATATTACAACTTTGACCTCAAAATATTTATATGTATAGAGATTTTAAGATATGCATAGGTGGTTTTCATTTTAAAGATTCATTTTACAAATAAATAATGAAAATAAACATTAAAATATTTTACAATAAGATTTTGGATTCTATGTGTTCAATTAAACATTTTACTTTTATTTAATAAATGGCAGTGGGTAAAAGAAAGTGTAAAGATGTTTAAAATTTTACCAACTTGGAATTTTAATGTGGTAAATTTTATGGTTGAAAGTAAGTATATAATTTATTGTAATTGAAGGTATTTGATAAAGGAACTATTAAAGTCAATAGATAATTGTATTGAATTTATTTTTATCTAAACCCATGAGATAATTGTATTGTAGTTTTTTTTATCTATATGGTTATTTTCATTTTTATTTGGGGCTTTATTTTTGTCTATTTTCATTATTATTATTTATTAGAGAGACTAACATAAACATTATTTAGATTTTTATTTCTTATTTTTTTATGTTGCCCCTCACTAGCTCAAATTTATCTTTGAGTACCAACATAATTACACATGGAGGTCATACTAGGTTGAATGAGATTATGGCTCAACCATTTTTTTGCAAAAGTAAAATCTCTCTTAAAAAGTCCGTTAAAAGTTTTCTAAAACATATAAGATATTTATTGAAATTAATAATAGATACAAAATAAATCAGTTCATATATATAATATTATATCTATATATCATTTGTAAGATTTAATTTTTTTTTTTAATAAAAATAAAAAATAAACCATCAATAATACCACTATTATTAAATGTATAAATTAATCTTATTATTTTTAAATTTTTTTTTTTAAATTATATAAATACTTACATTTATTTGAAAAAAAAAATCATAAATTATAACTATGTTTAATTTCATTCTTTCGCAACATCAAACCTATTTATAAATTTAAAAGATCATTTTCTCATTAAGATAATTTAAAAAAACAAAAAAATAACCATAAAATAAAATACACTGCTTCAGTGATCTTAAATTTATATGTTTTATAACATATGCTACCTTTCTCATCCCCCCCATAACACTATATTAGATTTAGATTTAAAAACAATAAATTAATCCCATGAGCTGCCACTTGTCTATGACAACAAATTGTAGTTGGTGAATTGGACCATAATTTCATATGATAAAAATAGACAGTACAACATAGTTTTAGGGCTATGAATATTAAGTAAACAACTTAGTTTCAAGTTTAGGATTATTAAGTAAATGGAGACAAAAGAACACCCAGGGGCTACAAGAACATTGTTTTTTCATGATCTAAGAATATCATATTATGTATTTGATTCTCCTCTTCTTCTTGACTTGTGAATGAGGGTATGGAAATACTGTTTCCCTTAGATGTATATTAGATTCTCCAATCCTTACTGTAATCACACATCTTTGACCTTCTACTCTCGCTCAACTATTCCAAAAAATTTCTGTCCAATTAAAGGATCATCCTCCATAGAGTTGTTATTATTTTAAATTTAAAAATTTAAAAAAAATTTTAATCAAAAATTTACTTAACTTCATTTGAAAAAAAAAATCATAAATTATAACTATGTTTAATTTCATTCTTTCGCAACATCAAACCTATTTATAAATTTAAAAGATCATTTTCTCATTAAGATAATTTAAAAAAACAAAAAAATAACCATAAAATAAAATACACTGCTTAGTGATCTTAAATTTATATGTTTTATAAGATATGCTACCTTTCTCATCCTCCCCATAACACTATATTAGATTTAGATTTAAAAACAATAAATTAATCCCATGAGTTGCCACTAGTCTATGATAAAAAATTGTAGTTGGTGAATTGGACCATAATTTCATATGATAAAAATAGACACTCTAACAAGGTAGTTTTAGGGCTATGAACATTAAGTAAACAACTTAGTTTCAAGGCTAGGATTATTAAGTAAATGGAGACAAAAGAACACCCAGGGGCTAAAGAACATTGTTCTTTCATGGTCTAAGAATATCATATTATGTATCTGATTCTCCTCTTCTTCTTGACTTGTGAATGAGGGTATGGAAATACTGTTTCCCTTAGATGTATATTAGATTCTCCAACCCTTACTGTAATCACACATCTTTGACCTTCTACTCTGGCTCAACTATTCCAAAAAATTTCTGTCCAATTAAAGGATCATCCTCCATAGAGCTGTTATAATTGATGGGACTTTCTTTCTCTATTCATCTTGAGAACCTTTAAGTAGGCCAACATCCTCTTGCTTTATTTCAGAGGCTTCAATGATTAGTTGATGAACACTTTCACTACTAGAATTTCCCTCATCAGTGACCCTCATGCATGGTCCAACATCCTTTTGCTTTATTTCAGAGGATGCATTGCTTAGTTGATGAACACTTTCACCTCTAGGATTTCCATCCACACTCACACTCTTGCCGAGTCCACCATCCCCTTGCTTCTCTTCATAGACTACAATGCTTAATGGATGAACTGTTTCACCATTTAGATTTCCAAAGATAGTGATAGTGACACCCCTGGTCCACTATGCCCTTGATTCTCTTCACTAGCTACAATGCTTAGTTGATGTACCCTTTCACCATCTAGATTTTCATCCACATTTACACTCTTGCCTGACCCACTATCCCCTTGCTTCTTTTGAGAGGATACCATGCTTAGTTGATGAGGGGTGTCACCATCAAGATTTCCATTCATAGTGCCACTCTTGCCTCATCCACCATCCCCTTGATTCTCCTGAGAGGACACCATGCTTGGTTGATGAAATCTGTCACCATCAAGGTTTCCATGCATATTGACACTCTTATATGATCCACCATCCCCTTGCTTCTCTTGAGAGGCTACAATGCTTAGTTCATGAGCACTTTCACCATGAATATTTCTATCCACATTGACAGTCTTGCGTGGTCCACCATTCCCTTGCTTGTTTCCAAAGGGTAGAATGCTTAATTGATGAACACTTTCACCATCAAGATTTCCATCTAAAGTAACTTTTTTTGGGTGAGACATTGTTTGTCTCCACGAACAGTTTCAACCTTGCTTCCTACAAAATAAAGGATTCCTTGATGTGTATAGGCCTTTGTATCCTATGGAATCCTTTATTTTGTAGGAAGCAAGGCTGAAACTATTGGTGGAGACAAACAATGTCTGACCCAAAAGGGTTAAGGTAGACGGAAATCTTGATAGTGAAAGTGTTCATCAATTAAGAATTGTACCCTCTAAAAAGAAGCAAAGGGAATGGTGGACCACCCAAGACTGTCAATGTAGATAGAAATCTTCATGGTGAATGTTTACATTAACAAAGCATTGTAGCCTGTGAAGAGAAGCAAGGGGATGGTGGGTCACGCAAGAGTGTCACTGTGCATGGATATCTTGATGGTGATAGTGTCCATCAACCAAGCATGGTAGCCTCTCAAGAGAAGCAAGGGGATGGTGGATCAGGCAAGAGTGTCACTATGCATAGAAATCTTGATGGTGACAGTGCTCATCAACTAAGCATAGTAGACTCTCAAGAAAAGCAAGGGGATAGTGGGCCAAGCAAGAGTGTAACTATGGATGGAAATAGAGATGGTGAAAGGGTTCATCAACTAAGTATTGTAGCAAATGAAGAGAAGCAAGGGGATAGTGGGCCAGGTAGGAGTGTCAATGTGGATGGAAATCCAAATGGTGAAAGGGTTCATCAACTAAGCATTGTAGCCAATGAAGAGAAGCAAGGCTATGGTGGATTGGGCAAGAGTGTTAGTATGGATGGAAATCCTAGAGGTGAAAGTGTTCATCAACTTAGCATTATAGCCTCTCAAATAAAGCAAAAGGATGTTGGACCAAGCATGAGTGTCACTGATATAGAAATTCTAGAGGTGATAGTGTTCATCAACTAAGCAGTGAAGCCTCTGAAATAAAGCAATAGGATGTTGGACCAGGAAGTAGTGCCTATGAAATAAAGCAATATGATGTTGGACCAGGAAGTAGTGCCCCCAGAGGAGTTGGAGCTGTTGATCCCCTTGACCCACCTGACCCACTTAACCCACTTAACCGTTCTCAAAATGAATCAGAGAAAGAAAGCCACATCAACGATAACAGCTCTATGGAGGATGACCCTTTAATTGGACAGAGAGTTTATGGAATACTTGAGGGAAGAGTAGAAGGCAGACGGCCCATTACAGTAAGGGTTGGAGAATACGATATACATCTAAGAAGAGCAATATTTCCAGACCTTAGTTCACAAATCAAGAAGAAGAAGAGAATCAAATACATAATATGATACTTGGTCATATACTAAATAGATTAAATGACTATGTATATTCTTAGATTATGAGACAAGAAATGACTATGTATATTCTTAGATTATGGGAAAAGAATGTTCTTGTAGCCCTGTGCATTGGCGTACTTTTGTCTCAACTTACGTAATATTCCTAGCCCTGAAACTACGTTGTTAGAATGGTCCATTTTTATCAGATGAAATTATGGTTCTTATCGTCCTTCCCTTAGAGAAAACAGTGGAATCTTACACTATTGATAATACTTTTAAAATGATAATACGAAAATTTTGGGCGGCAGAAAACGAACGCAGCGATCAAGAAGCGCAGGTGGCTGGGAACCTTCGACACAAGCTAAGAGGCGGCCAATACTCATCACAGTTTGCCACAAGTTTAGATAGGAGCGAAAACAAATTTCCCTAACCTACAGACCGTCCGCAACGAACACGCAACCGTCATAGCATCGGCCCCTCACCTTTATAGGGGGCTCGAAGTACCATTAATGCGATTGATGGTGTTATAGGGCCTTGTTTTGGACACTCGAGGTGGGGTAAGCGAAATTAGTTCTCACTTCGTCTTCCCTCGAAACTTGGAACGAACCGTCATATTTTTTTTTTTTTTGCCGTTTCTTTCCTTATGTCCAAGGAGCCTGGCCACCTGCATATCTTGATTGCTGGTCGTTGAAAATATTTGTATGTAGTATCCCTTAGAAAATTTTATTTTTTTTGCCGTTTCTTTCCTTATGTCCAAGGAGCCTAGCCACCTCCATATCTTGATTGCTGGTCGTTGAAAATATTTGTATGTAGTATCCCTTAGAAAAATGAATATCGACATTAGTATTAGCAATTAGGAAAATTAAGTTTTTCATAAAAATATCATTCTAAAAAATTGTATTTTAACTAGTATTCTAATATATAATTTATTTTAGAAATAAATCATACAAACTAAGCTAATTAAAATTGAGTAATATTTCAAATAATTCATTGTAGTTTAGTTTCAGAATCTAAATATAACTTTAAAAGCACACTCTACTATCCCTATACTATATTATTGATTTCACTTGAGAGTAGCTATAATAGTGGCTTTCTTGGTCAATCAATTTCCTTGGTCATGTTGGCTCACCTACATGTATTTGTCACGCTCCTCCTATTTCTTGCAGCCCTCTATTTATTTCTGCTACCAACCACCTATAGCACCTCTAATGTCATATAGAAAAGAGACCTCACCACTTTTCTACCTCACTCATGGAATTGTAACCATGGTTCCATCTTGTATTCAATACTTAATTGCCAGAAAGATTTGTTTCCATAAGCCAATGCATCCAAATTATACTCTCATTGTTGGGATGAGAGTGCATGGACATAGATGGCTCATTGACCCCTATGTCTTCTCTGAATGGCTGAGACAATGTGAGAGTGATATTTCTAGAGTCTAAATAGGCATCATCTAAGAGGAATTCCATGGGCCAAAACCATGAATGTCCATATACCTAGGGCCTAAATACCACTACTAACATGACCTAGTCAATTTTATTCCCCTAAAGTCCGCTTTGAAAATCCCTAGATTAATGGGTTTCAATATAGGCGGGGAATCTAAAGTGACAAAGTAAAGATGCTAAATATTTAATGACCCTACTTAATATCTAATATTTAACCACCCTACATAATATATAACCTTGGAAACCATGTTGCTAAAGAGTTCGCCTCATAAACCCACACATCTCTCACACATTTACCCTCAAAAGCTCCATCTAGAGGTATAATATACACATACACCCACATTTATAGAATTATATATAGCTTGCCACAAGGTATTGATAATTTATGGTATTCACCCATGTTGTGGAAATTTCTATTTATCTTTTATACCTTAATTTAGTTTAATTATTAAATTTATTTTTATATAATTTGATTGAGTCAAAATGTTTACACCTTCCATAAGAAGTTGAAGATGCCTCTCCAATAAATGATATATCATTAGAAGCATATTCCATTATCCAGCTCTTAATTGGAATTATCATATGGAATACTCGTCCCAAGTATAATTATATTCCTAATGAATGGAATATACAAATTGATAGGTCAAAAAAAAATATTGGTACACTAGCAAACAATAAACAATTAAATTGATTAACCTCATTTGTTTTATACTCAGCTAATAACACTTGCATTTAATAAGCAATAAATGGATGCTAAGAAACTATGTGTTTCCACAAAGATTTCACAACACAAAATCTTAGATCTAGAACTAGTTTTATTATTAATTATAATTATAAATATGATTATTAATTTTAATGATTTTATTTAGTTTAGTTTAGTTTAGGTAGTTTTGACATGTCCAAAATGTTTTATTGATAATTATAATTATTATTATTATAATTTATTTTATTTTTATTTTTATGTTATTTTTAGAGAGTAAAAATGGTTAAGTAACATTGCAACATCTCCCCATACTTTTTTATATTTAATTTAAAAAATATTATGAAATAAAATAAAAATACAATATGTGTAAAATATTTTAATTCCTTAATGAGTTGTAGTTTTTTGGCATACCCTATTGATAATCCTTGATATTGCCAAGCCATGATATTGGCTCATGGTATTTTAACAAATGTTATTTATACATATTAACGGTAAAATAATAAACATGTTCAATAATCTTGTTATATTGTAAGATTAATGTAAGTATTACTATTTTAAGGTAAATCCTCTCCTTCTCTCTCACATTCACCTCAACACTTCTCAAACATCCCTACACCCTCACTAGTGAGAATCATCTCAAGTGGCTCGAAGAAGCCCTTCTCGAATCCTTAAAGAGGCCCCAAATCACCCTTCTCTAAATGGCTTTGCTCTCTTAGTGGATGAGGAGAATGAAAAGTCAATAATACATGTCGTTGCACCCCGTCACTAGAAGCAATGGAAGTGGAAACGAGTTCTGAAAACCCCAAGAATAATGAGTGGATTAAACCACAATACCATTGAAGGACTATCTACACAAAAATAAATTAAGCAAGTTATGGTTATGGTTGCATTCTTGGGAAACTCAGCCAAATATCGATAGACTCACATTCCCTAGGATTAACTAGAGCAAGTCCATCAAAACTATAAGGACTAGGAGCAACTCCAAGCCTATGCTAAATCCCCTCCCGAAATGGCTCTAGCTATACTACATGAGGAAAAGGGCACCCACGGGTGGAATCTAACTCATGCTATTGGAAGAAAGAAAAAAAACCGACTAGTGAAGTGATCCACCAAGATGGGGAAATCTTCTTTAACTAAGGACAAGCCAATGTCCTCGCAGAATATTATGAGTGCTCGCTTCCCACCCCTCAATGAAGCTACTATCATGCAACATAAGAGGCCACAACTCAAAGGGTAAGTTGAGGTATCTAAAGGAACACTTATAAATAGAAAAACTCTACATCAAAATACTCCACGAAACTAAAGTGAAGGAGGAAAAACTTAAAGATATAATGGGTAAGAGATGGCCTTTGGGAGAAGCCCTCAATGGAAGTTGTAGTGCAGGAGGCTTGGGCATGCTCTGTGATCCCCGATCGATCTCCTTTGGAAGTTGCACTGCCTACCCAAACACCCATTTGGGCCAATTTGAATGCATAGGCTCCCTTGGCCAAGTTTGGCTAAGAGCGGTTTATGGCCCTACACTACCAAAGACGAAGGTGGGTTTTCTGTGAAGTTTCTCACACTTAAAGGAGATTTTGGGGGACATTAATTGGATCATGGCATGGGACTTTAACCTAATTAAGGATGTGGGTGAGAGAAAAGGAGGAATTAGGGGGCGCAATCGAGTCTCCATTTCCTTCAAGGTGACTATCTGTTAGCCTCCTATTGCAATAGGGGTTCATATTTCATGATTGACTCTTTGCATGCCAAACATGTCATCTTTTTATTACTGCAAAGGTTCCATATTTCCAGAGAGTTTCATTTGGATAAGTTATTCAAATTTTGAAGAGTTGTTCAGTCAAGGGAAGGCCAAACAGTTTAAACTTGGCTTCCTTGGGTTTCAATTGCCTGCTTTAGAATATAGAGATGAATATCTAGCCAAACAAGCTTAAAACTTGGCGGATTGGTAAATGGGTAGAGAAACAAGGGCGCTCATCAGCTTAATCTGAGCCCCGGAAGAGACAAGGATTGATTTAGATAGGAGGATAGCTCAAAGAAAGGTTGAAAGGCTCGGTATGCTAGTTCAAGTGCACCCAAACCAAAAGAAGAAAAAATGCTAGGAGAGTAGGCCGGGTAGGTAGCATTGTGGTGGCAGAATAATGGCTCGTGATCCATTTCATTTTATGTTCTCAAGCATCATATCCGTTCGCATCTCAAGCATAAGGCAGTTTCCATTTGGAGGAGCTCAAGCGAGGCATGTCTGAATTTCCCTTCTTTCCCCAAACACTCGCAAACTTCCCCTAATCCGTTAAAAAAAGTCCTATTTCCCCTTTAAAAGCCTAAGATTTTTATCCTTAGTGCTTTCTGATCAAATTGCATATTAACTTCTAACTTATTGTATAAATCCCAATTATTCTTCCCTCCCCATACTAAAAACATATACAAGATCCCCCTAAATACATATCCCCTCCATTGGTTGAAATATAACCATAACTAGCTCAGCGTTTTCTACTACTACTACAAGGGACTATTAACCTTTAGTTCTGTTTTAGATGCTTGTGTAAGAGATGATTCTAAATCAAAGCAATATTACACCCTGTGTTGATAAAAGGCTACAACAATCTTCTGTGTGTTCATGATGGAGTGCATCACAAAGATCTACAACCTGCACTCCTGAGAACCCAAAGACAATAAATCAACATTCTCCCTTCCATGGCAATTAAATCTGTGAGGATCACATGTCTTACGTAGCCTTCTATGTCTCTGTCATGGACCAGTGCTTAAATTTCAGAATAAAATTCATTCAGACAAACATTACCTCTACTCCAGTAGACAGGTTGAGTGGTTTGTCATCACAGTTGCCTAAAAAGAAACTGGACAAGACATCATTGCAGGCTTCTCCAAATATGTTGAAGGTTGCTGCAAGCAAGATCTTAGAATATTCCAAAAATGATGTTGCAGTTCTATGAGTAGACACCTTTGGCAATCTCATCTTACAGACCATTTTGAAATTACTAGAGGTAAACAAAGAAGCGGTGGTAAGGGTGATAATTGTCCTTTGGGTGGTTCTGAAGACAATGTTATGAGAGAGGGCAAGATGTTTTGGATGCAGCCATAGCTCATAAAGAAGAAAATTGACATGCAATTATTATTGATGGAAAGTCACTTGAGCTTGTTTTCGTGGACAACAACCTTAAGCAAATGTTTCTAACATTAGCTCTTCATTGTGACTCTGTGATTTGTTGTCGGGTTTCTCCAAAACAGAAAGCACTTGTGACAGAACTTGTACGTCATGATGGCCATAAAATTTGTTTAGCTATTGGTGATTGTGCAAATGATGTTGGTATGATTCAGAAAGCAAATATTGGTGTTGGCATTAGTGGTGTTGAAGGGCAACAGGCATCTATGGCAGCAGATTTTTCAATAGCACAGTTTCGCTTTCTTGAACAACTTCTTTTGGTTCATGGTGGATGGTGCTATAATCGGATCTCATTCATGGTGAAGTACTTCTTCTACAAGAACTCTGTATTTGGATTTTCCATTTTCTTCTGCAAAGCATTGACCATGTTCTCAGGACAGTCAGCATTTCAAGATTGGTTTTTATTTTTTGTACTATTTACAGCATTACCTGTTGTTGTGGTAGCCGCTCTTGACCAAGATGTGAAATCAATTTATTGGTTGAGGTATCCATCTCTCTACATGCAGGGCCAAAGAAATCAATGCTTCACAACATGGAAAGTAACTTTGTGGCTAGTAAATGGCATTATTCAGGCACTTCTTTGTGTTTCTGTTGTTTTTCTCGGCTATTCTAAGTACTCTGATAGGGAAAATGGACAAATGGTGGGCATATACACAGTTGGAACAACAATGTTCACAAGTATTGTACTAATTATGAACCTTGAGATGGCGATCACAATCCAGTATTGGACGTGGATTCACCACGTGGCTATTTGGGGAGAATGTTTCATCTCGTTCATGTTTTTGCTACTGTCCGGGGAACTACCACACGGAAGGATGATTGAGCTGTGCAAACTTTTTTTCAGTCCTAGCACCAACTTGTAGTTTCTACCTTATTGTTATCATGTGAACAGTAATTGCGTTGCTCCCTAGTTTCGCAATTGTGTCTGTTTTTAGAGGATTATCAAATTATACAAGAGATCAAAAGAAATGATCAGAGACATGTTTCAACCTGCACTAAGAAAACTTCTTCTAAACTAGGATTGGAACTTACACAACCCAGAATAAATGGAAGTACATCCTATTCTACATCAACTGGGGGCTCCATGGTAACTTCTTTCCTGTATTATTAAGAGAAAACGAATATTTTAGTGGAGCCTGGGGTGCATGACATGTTTGCAAGCCTCTCTGGATTTGGCTTCATTTAAACCTTTCAAATTCAGGATGGTGTGATACTTCATGCTTCAAACTTATTTTGTGGAGCAGTTCCCCCTGTGGTTTCCTTCAACCTTGGCTCTCTGCGATTTCTCACAGCACCTCATTTTGCAGATTTCCAAAGAGATTTGAGGTCTATTATTTGATCTGGAGTAAAGAAATTTTTTGAGAATGTTGCAAAGCATTCATGCTTCAGAGATACGCCATTCATTCTCTTACTAAATAAATATGACATTTTTAAGTAAAATAATGGGTGTCTAACACTTGGTTGGCATAGTAGAGCTCTAGTCGGTACGTCTGCCTCGCAACGCTTTTAATCATCTATCTCACACCATCAAGAAGGTGATATGAGGATCGAATACCCAACAATTATTATTGCAGCAGCATCATCGTTTCACGGAACTCACAACAGCCCAATTCAATTCCGGATCAGGTCAGCTAAAGAAAAATTAACGAGTCTGTCGATTACCTACCGCTAGAATCTATTAAGGTGTCATATTGAAGTTCTTGAGTTATTATAAGCACAATTAGATTACACTTATTATTAGCTCGACTCAGTGCCCTGTACGACTTCGTAAATCACTGAGCGATATAATTTGTAATCTCTCAAATACTTCGAACTTGAAAAAAGCAAGAAGCGATATCATCGCCATACTCAGCACCAAATTCAAGAGATGGAAATGTTTTTAAAAAAGAATGCCCGCACCCAGATGACAAGCAGAGAAAAGAGCTTAGTAGAGAATTTGGCCTGGAACCTCTACAAGTAAAATTTTGGTTCCAGAATAAACGCACTCAGATGAAGACTCAACATGAGCGCAACGAGAACACTTAGCTGAGATCAGAGAACGAGAACATTCAGCTGAGATCAGAGAATGAGAAGCTCAGATCAGAGAATATGTGGTACACAGAGGCACTAAACAACGCTTCCTCTCCTAACTGTGGAGGTTCTTGCTGTGTCACAGCGAGATAAAGAAATATCATACACCTGGAGGTTTTACTAATGCTTTCACAGGAGATAAAACAGGGGCGATTGGACAGTTTGAAGTGTTTCAGAGGGAAGTGAATTCCCGATACGACAACGAAAGAACATCGACAAACCGACAAAGAGTATCAGTTATGAATATCAGCAGGGGACTTTAAACACAAAGCAGATGGCAACAAAGGGATTGCGTAAAGATAAATAGAGCAGCTCAGAGCCATCAAAGCTCACCAGCGCATATTAAAATATCTTAGAGCCACTTAAGGGCAGCAGAACTGCCTGAAAGATACAGACAAAAGGATTCAAAGCGCAGCCCTCAGTTACATGACTTGAGTTGCCAGCTGCCTCAGTGCAGCTCTTTTTCAGATATTTATGTATTAATTTCCAGCCCAGCGATGAGTTAAAGACAATTATTACATAGATATTTTTTCAGATATGATCTAGAGATATTTTTTATTTGATATTTTCCCTATGACACCTATTCAAGGGAACTCTGTAAATATTTCCCTATATAAACCACCCTATAGTCAGTGTTAAGGAGCGGGGAAAACAAGAAAGAAGAGGTCGATAGACTCTGATAGAGATTAGTTATGTACATTTGATACGATTTCCTTAATCAAAGACTGCTGAAGTTGGGAAAATGGACTATGTGCCGTGTTTTAATGTTTGAAGGGGGCATTACGGAATTATAGAGCTGCAACATGACTCAATAAGTGCCTCTCATCTCTGTTTTTTTTAATGTTTTATGCTCATGATATGCTCGTACCACCATCTAAATAGCAGATAGAAAGACTAGTCTAGAATTTGTTGATCCACACTCTATGCTCAAGGTTTGCTATTTCTTTATGTTTTCATCTGAACCGATAATGAATGTGAATTCCCTTTGCCTCTTATCTCAGAGAACTCGCCCATGTTTTGGCACTTATGTAAGAAATTTTTATTAGCTCCTAGACAGAGCTATTTCACCCTCATGCTGTTAGCTAAATAAAGAGATTATGTTGCTTCTCATTTCTTGAAACTTTCAATCCGGCTGGTTGATTTGCTACACTCCATACCTGCGCTGTATTATTGAAAGTTTTTTGGCTGTAAGATAAAAGATTACTCAAAAGATTGGATAATGGAATGTCTACTATGCTTCTTTTTTTTTTAAATCCTGGAGGGTGATCACTGAATTCTTATGTTGTCATATGGACTAATAAAGTGTCTCTTGCCTTTGTAATATCAGTTCACATATGTTAGTATCATTATCGCTATTTTCGATTGCAGAAAGTAGGACTAATCTACAATTGGCCTTACAGCACTTTACACTAAATTTTTGCAATGTTCTATATGTTTTTCTTCTGACTAAAAGCTTTAATATGAATACATCATGGCTCATATTAGTTCTTTATCACCCATGTATGATTGTTATTTAGGAAATCTTAACTGTTCCTAGATAGAATCCATTCACTTTACCTCGGTCAGCCGGATCAAAGATATCTTAGTAGCCTTACATCTCTGACCTCCACTTCATCCCTTTTAGCCCAAATAATTGTTTCATGAGCAGCTATCTGCTCCATATCCCCCTCGTGACCAAGAAAAACACACCAGCAGTCCCACTCCTCTGACTCCATGCCCAATGGTTTGAAATTCGTCGAACGATGCATTACCTCTCTACTTGAAGCCATTCTCTTTCCCACCAAAAAACAAAATCCCTTGTACTCAATAACTAGCCTAATATCACCCTAAAAAAAGCTAAATTACGAAGAGAGAGCCCTCTGTGATTGCAGGTAGGCTAGGACCCGCAGTCCAAAGATTGTTCTGGTGTTATCTCGGTCGTATCCCTTAAGGAGCCAAGGGACAACCTGAGCGTTAACATAATGGCGACTCCACTGGGGAACTTTTGAAATAACTTCAACTATCAAGTTGGAAGCTGGCTCCCAAAAAGCATTCACATAATACAAGGTCGAATCCAGACCCAAAGCCCCTAGCTACTTCTGAAAATCCAAATTTAATCCCTAGAAACCTCAGGAAGATAGAGCAAAGAGAAGATTTAGCTGATTCTAGTCCTGAGAAAGTTCATCCAAGCAGCGTTTCAACCCCTGTCAAAGTTCTTTTTCACTCATCCCCTGTTTTCCCTACTTCATCATCCACCTCTCCATCCTCCTCGTCCACACCTCCGTTCATTGCACATACTACCACCACAACTCCCATTATCACAGTTGTTCCAACTGTTCCATTCATCCGTGTAGTTCCGCTCATCCCTGTAAATATGGCTAATAGATATGCCCCTTTGCAGCTGCCTGGAAACCCTGGGGCTATGCCTCAGGACTACCAGAATAAAATAACTTATTTTGATGGCACCAGTGTGTGCACGGCCCTTCAACATACAAAGAAAATGCAAGATTACTTTGAGAGCTATGAAATCGATGACGATAGTGTGAGAATGAGGATTTTTGTCCAAAGTTTGACAGGTGATGTCACGCCTTGGTTTAGAGCACTCCCAGCCAATTCCGTAGCAAATCCAGAAGTCTTATACCACACATTTATCAATAGATGGGAGAAGACGAAAGACCAATTGCACATATTGTCCGAATACAACACCATTAAAAGAGGCCCTTACGAGGCTGTGTTGGACTACTGCGCAAGGTTTAACAATGTCTACAATGCAATCCCACAGAACCTTAGGCCTCGACCTGATCTTTCTTTATATGAATTCCCCGATGGCTTTGATACTGACATGGCTTATCAGTTAAGGGAACGAGCCCCTCAAAGCCTGGCAGAGATGCAAGACGTTGCTGTGAGCGTAGAGGCAAACTTAATTGCCAAGAGAAATAGAGTGAGAGCTGAGAGAAGAACCACCTTTAAAGAGGAACCTTCAGCCCTAGACCAAAAACTGAATGTTATTCTCAGTGGCATTCACAGACTAGGAGGTATAATAGAAGCCATTGAGAGAAAATCTACATGGGATGCACCACAAGCCAACACTATTAGGAACCCAAATTTTAGGAAAACTGACAACCCAAATGCCAGATGATCCAGCCCACATCATGATATAAGACCTTCGTTCCAAGAGAACTGCACGGAGGCATCTACATCTAGCGAGCCATTAGAAGATACTCATATAGACTAGGTGGGTTCAAAGAGTGAACAACAGGTTTTCTTAACACAAGAAGACTGCGATCTTATCCAACAAAACCAAGCTGATCAAGACTTTGGTGAATTTCAGACTCAAACCGGAGAGTCTTTTGACTTCAAACAAGGCTATGACTCTGTTGTGTATGAAGTGCACAAGCAATACAAACTAAGGACTAGAACAATTTATGTGCCCGAGCCCGTCAAACAAAAGCAAAAAAAACAGCCCAAGAAGATTAAAGGCACGATTGTCATTACAGAACCAGCTGATGAGACGATCCCAAACCTGTAGGAAGTAACTATGGAAGACATAACAAACATGCAGCCTGCTAATGATCAGCCTTTTCTATCTTCTCCCACAAAAGAAAATTTGAATAACACTCCACAAAACCTTCCCAAAACAGAGATACCACAAGGTATCACTCACCATAACGCTGATAATCAGGAGGAAATCACAGAAAATACACTTGAAAGGGGGAAATCAGCTACCACCAACACAAAGACTCCATTGGAGAAACTATTTAACTTAGAAGCAGAAATAAGCAAGCTCAAAATTTCCATCCCCCTCTCTGAGCTTGCCAAACACGATGTGTATAGGCAACAAATCCAAAAAACACTTCAAATTCCAGAGACCAAAGATGATGTCAATGTTTTAGATGATACACCTCAGTTGTTATTCGGTCCTGAGGTTAACGGAAAACTGGCATATGGCGCTGTTTTGCCCTTTTATGTAAGCCTACATATACATGACAAAGTTTTGCACAATGCTATGTTTGATTCAGGGGCCTCACACAATCTTATGCCCAAAGCAGTAATGGAAAAGCTGAACCTTGATATCACGAGACCATACAAAGACCTATTCTCCTTCGACTCAATTCAGGTCAAGTGTTTAGGTTTAATCAAAGATCTATGTGTGTCTTTAGTCCAGTATCCCAACAAAACAATTCTGATGGACGTAGTGGTTGCTGACATTCCACCAAAGTATGGGATGCTCTTGTCAAGATCTTCGGGAGCAAAGCTCCAAGGATCCCTTCAATTAGACCTCTCTTATGCCACTATCTCAGTCTTTGGGCAACCAAAGAGATTGTATAGAGAAAAAATGATGAAGTATGTGGTGAGTAGTGAGGAAAAGCCCCAAAACTTTCCCATTTACTCAATCCATTCTCACATGGATTCATTTATTCTGTTCAATGATGATAGTCCCCCAACCGATGATAAGCCTTTGGATTTATAACAAGAAGCAGGCATAACTGAGGAATCTGTTACCCTTACCCAAGAAACTCTCAAAACAAATAATGCAACCACCACACAAGGAGATCCTCCTGAAACAGGAAATTCAAATCTGCCCGCTCCAATGATGATTTCAACTCCCAATGCTAGCCAAGACCAAGAAATCCTATGGTATTTGGACTTTGATGGTTCAGTCAATAATCTAGGAGTAGGGCAGGGGTATGGATCCATAACAACCAAAACGACCATGCAGAGGGTCATGCCTATAGATTCAATTTCAAATGCACCAACAACATGGCAGAGTATGAGGCCCTCCTTTTAGGCCTTAAAATCATCAAAGCTCTTGGGGCTACAAAAATTTCCATTCTAGGTGACTCCGACTTAATAATCCAACAAATGAAAGGTGACTTTGTCACCAATGACAACAAACTGAGAGGTTATAGGACCGCTGCCATAGAATTACTCAATTACTTTACTGAATCTAAGCTTGCCAAGATATCGAGAAGCCATAACATCCATGCTCACAGTCTAGCCACTTACGCTAGCACTTGCAAGCTTCCTTTCCAACCCAATCACCACTTCACTGCTGAGGTAAAGCATAGGCATGTTGTCCCTAACAATATTAAAGATTGGAAAGTTTTTGAGGACGATGCACAAATCAACAATTATTTTACTATGCAGCAAGAGTTTTCAAAATTAAACATCGACATGGATGCCATGGGTGACCAACAACAAACAACAACCCAAAATCAGCAAACCCTAACAGCTGAAAAGGCTAGAAAAATGCTATGCCCAACCAGTTTTGATGCCAAAAACATGCAAGAGCTCAGGCAGATACACTTAGGAGAAATAGCTAAAACAGAGGCCGAAATCATTGATTTAAAGGACAATTTTTTACCCGTTGGTCTCACCCCATTAGAAGA
>APFE031602562.1:387551-404601 GCA_000404065.3 Pinus taeda
TAATAAAATTTATTTTTTCTATCTAATAAATTATAGGATATATTTATCTATCTATCTCTATATATATATAGATAAGACATCACACATATATTTTTGAATTGATTTATTTTGTATCTATTATTAACTTCAATAAATATCTCATATGCTTTCTAAATCTTTTAAATTATGACTCCTAAGCTTATTCTAAAACCTAGTATAATGTCCATGTCTAATTATGTTGGTACTCAAAGTTAAATTTGAGTTAATGTAGGGCAACATAAAAAATTAAAAATTAAAAATCTAAATAATGTTTATGTTATTCTCTCCAATAAATAATAATAATAATAAATAGAAATAATTAATGCCCCAAATAAAAATGAAAATAACCATACAGATAAAAAAAACTACAATACAGTTATCTCATGGGTTTAGATAAAAAGAACTACAAGACAATTATCTATTGAGTTTAATGCTTCTTTGATTATAAACCTTGAATTCGAATGGATTATATATTTACTTTCAACAATAAAATTTACCACATTAAAATTCCAATTTAGGTAAAATTTTAGACATCTTTACACTTTATTAAACCAATTATCATTTCTTAAATCAAAGCAAAAATGGTTAATTGAACACATAGAATCCAAAACCAATTACCATTTATTAAATCAAAGCAAAATGATTAATTGAACGCATAGAATCCAAAATCATATTGCAAAATCTTTTAATGTTTCTTTTAATTAGTTATCTTTAAAATGAATCTTTAAAAACAAAACCACCTATCCATATCTTAAGATCTCTATACACATAAATATTTCTAAGTCAAAGTTGTAATATTCAAAATATTGATTTGATGTAGTTTTATTATAATTTTTGTTATCATGCCATGTAAAAAACTTCATTAAATCTAAAATTAATATAAATTTTGAATGATTATTATTCATGTTGATATTATTATTAAATAGAATA
The DNA here is from genome assembly GCA_000404065.3 of Pinus taeda. Classification (NCBI taxonomy): domain Eukaryota; kingdom Viridiplantae; phylum Streptophyta; class Pinopsida; order Pinales; family Pinaceae; genus Pinus; species Pinus taeda. Next base: position 388,500 of record APFE031602562.1, read on the forward strand.
TTAAAATTAATATTTTAATATTAATACTAATCAAATTAATAACTTTTAATTAATACAATATTAAATTCAATACAATACTAATTTATTTATATTATAATGATACATATTATGTTTAGATCTATACCAGAGGGAAGAACAAAGGCATAGAGTGAAAGATGGAGAGGGAGAAAGGAGAAGAGAAAGAGGGATGGGAAAAAAGAAAAAAATACAGAGAGAAAAGTGGAGATAGATATGGAGTGACAAGCAAGATCTTGATAGAAAACTTTCATGCTTGTGCATGAGAAAGAGAGACAAATAAGGAGAGATGGAGGGAGGTGGGGGGAAGGAGAGAGAAGGAGACACTGAGGGAGATGGTGATAAATCTTGAGGGCAATAGAGAGAGAGAGAGAGAGAGAGAGAGAGAGAGAGAGAGAAAGAGAGAGCTCACTGGGAGTGATAGAGGGAGGTGGTAGAGAAAGGGAGAGAGAGAGGAAGAGAGAGAGGATGTGAGAGATAAATGTAGAGATGAAGGGAGAGAGAGGGGAAGGTAAGAAGAAAGATGCATATAGAGAAATATGGAGAGAGAAGGAGAAAGGAGAGTAAGAGGGATGGGAGACAAAGGGGGAAAGAGAGGGATAGAAGGGGAGGAGAGAGAGTGAGGGAGAGAGAGATTGATATATATGGAGAAAGAATGTGTATGATTTGGGAGTTATATAGAAAGACAAAAGAGACAAAGGGAGATAGAAATATACATGGAAGGTGAGGAGAGGGAAGAAGAGAAATATACAAAAAGGGATAGATAGATAAATATGGAGAGAGAGAGCATGTGTGTTTGGGGGGGTGAGATAGAGAGACAAAGAAGGATAGGTGGAGGGAGATATAGAGAACATTCATGTTGGCAAATCTTGTTCTTCTTCGTAACTGGAAATATATAGCACTCTCTTTCGCGAGTTTAGAGATGTCTTTGCTTGGTCAGGTATTGACTCGAGCATAGTTGAACACGAGACTAAGATGTATCCAAATGTCAAACCAATACGAGAACGGCTAAGGCAGGTGCACCCCAAGAAAGTGGTTGCCATCAAATAGGAAGTCGAAAAACTCCTCCATGCTCGTTTCATTTACCTCGTTCCTCTAACTGATCGGGTATCGAATATTGTTTGTGTTATGAAAAAACAAGGAATGATTAGAGTGTGTGTTGATTACAGGGATGTAAATCAAGCTTGTCCAAAAGACAACTACCCTACACCCTTTATCTACCAAATTATTGATGAATGTGCTCGCTGCGAAATATTTTCATTCATGGATGGATTTTCCGGGTATAATCAAATAAATATCCACCCACAGGACCAGTCAAAGACTGCATTCATTTGTCCGTGGGGCATATTTGCATATCACAAGCTATCCTTTGGTTTGAAGAACGCAGGGGCAACTTTTCAGAGAGCAATGAGCTATGCTTTCCTCGACATCAAAAACATCGTTCAACATTATCTCGATGATCTCCCAGCTCATTCGCGAAAGCGGACCGATCATCCACGCCATTTGAGAGCAATATTTCTACGTTGCTGACAATACAAGATAAGACTCAATCCGCACAATGTGCGTTTTGTGTCAGTTCTGGTCGTTTACTTGGCTTCATTGTCTCAAAGGATGGGATTCATCTCGACCCTTGTAAGGTTCAGGTAATCATCGATTTGCCTCCACCTTCAAGCCTGGTTCAGATTCATAAACTCCAAGGGAAAGCAAATTTCCTCAGGAGGTTAATTCCAAATTACACTGAACTAGCTAAAGGTTATACCCGTCTCTTGAAAAAGGATGTACCCTTCGTTTGGGACTAGGTCGCGCAAGCCTCCTTTGACGCTTTAAAGAAATCTCTAATACAAGCGTCATGAATGTACGCTCCTCAATATCAAAAAGACTTTAACCTGTATCTCGCTGCAGCAGATACAACCATAGCAATGATCTTAGTTCAAGAAGACAATGGAATTGAACATCCTATATATTATTTAATCCGAAATTTAAATGATACGGAAATGAAATACTCCTACATTGAAAAGCTAGCCCTCGTAGCTGTTCAAGCAATACAGAGATTTCGACACTACGTCCTCTTTAGGAAAACTACCATTTTGTCATATTGCAACCCCATGACTTATATATTCTCACGACAGTTGCTGGGGGGAAAGTATTCGAAATGGATAATGATTCTCCAAGAGTTTGATTTGGAATTTAAAAGATCCAAATCAAAGAAAGCCCTAGTATTTGTGGAGTTACTATGCTATCTCCCATCATCGTCCAACTATGAAACATCTGAAGAAGCAATCGTGGATGAAAATTTGTTTCTGATATCTTCAAGCGATTTGTGGTACGAAGATATAATCTTTTATCTCCAAATGCAAACATACAGGTCTAATACCTCACACTCCGAACAACGACGTATTCGATACCAAGCAAAGGACTACGTGATCGTCGATGATACTCTTTACCGTCGTCGTATCGATACCGTTATGCGAAGGTGCCTCACCCTTGAGGAGGCCGAAAAAGTCCTGAATGACTGCCATTCAGGCGCATGTGGGGGGCATCAATGTGGTTACGCTATGACGCAAAAATTTTTGCAAGCAGGATACTTCTGGCCAACAATTTTCAAAGATTGCATAACCACAATTAGAAGTTGTCATGCTTGCCAAATTTTTGATAGCAAAACCTGAAGACCACCCAAACCGTTGCAACTAGTAGTAGTTGTTGGACCATTTGCCAAATGGGGCATAGAATTCATGACATGTAACCCCACCTCGACCTCGGGGCATGGGTACATAATAGTCGCGGTGGACTATTTTACCAAATGGGCGCAGGCGATGCCTACATTAAACAAGAACAACGAAACAGCTACCCTTTTCTTTTTTAATCACATAGTCTCCAGATTCGGCATTCCACAGGCCATAGTCACACATCATGGGTCGCATTTTCGCAATCTCATGATGGTTGAGTTGGCTGCCAAACTAGTACTGTCCCATGACAGCTCTACTCTGTACTATCCGCAAGCTAACGGACAAGTTGAAGCAATCAACAAAATCCTAAAGTGCATTGTGCAAAGAATGATCAGAACCCACAAATGGGATTGGCACCTAATCCTGTACTCGGCCTTGTGGGCATACCGGACATCGATAAGAAATGAAACCGGATTCACACCTTTTCAATTGGTGTACGGTCTCAAAGAAATCTTACCGGTCCAATGTGAAATATCATCCCTCAAACTCGCAATCGATCTTCTCCCCGGAACCTCACAAGAAGAGGCTCGTTTCTTAGAATCAATCCATTTGGATGAAACCCGTTATGATATAGCTTCGGCTAACGAGGCTCATAAGAAATGAGTGAAGGCACAGTTCGATAAGAATGTAAAACCTTGTGCCTTCTGAAAGGGTGACCTGGTATTACTTTATGACCAGGAATCCGATAAATTGGGAGCAGGAAAATTCAAATCATTATGGATGGGTCTCTATATTGTTAAATGAGTAGTAGCAAAAGGAGCCTATGAGTTGATGGACTATGATGGGATTCCATTGGCGCAACCTCGCAACGGGTTGTACCTCAAACGCTACTATGCTTGATAGCACATAGTAGTCCTCGTGCTTTTGTTACATTTTTGTTTTTGCCAAGAGCATTTAATTTGGTTAAGTAATCCACTTTTGGCATTCATTGCTGATGTTGAACCTACTGGAATCATTCATTGGATATGCCGACGGAGCAAGTCGTAGCTCGCAGAATCTGTCTTCTGCAGCATGGGCCATTTTCAATCCCAACGGCAAGTTAGTAAGTTTCAAAGGAGTATGTATTGGTTGGTCTACGAAGAATATCGCTGAGTATAGCGCATTAATATAACTCCTTTCTCATGCCATCGCACATTGTATATGCCGACTTGTCGTCAGGCTAGACTCATAGCTCGTCGTTCTACAACTCACCGGCATCTATGCTATAGGAAATCCAGCTATCTATCGCATGTTCCTAAGGGTCAAAATTTTGGAAAGATAGTTTGATTTCATCCAATATCAACATATTTCCAGAAGTTTAAACACATATACAGACTCATTGGCAAATTATGTGTTAGATAGACATTTGTGACATTTATAAAAATAAGCATCACATCGATATATGCAGCAGGATCATGTAACGAAACCAAAATAAAGCTCCGAAAATCAAAAATATATTCCATTACTATTTATAGTCTGTAGATAATGTTCTGTAACCAAGATAAAATTGGTCAAAACTCAAAAATGCCAGGGGGCACCCTAGCCTAATGGTGCTGATGATAACAAGTCACCGCGTGTGCAATCATGGGTAAGAGTCTAATCCATTGACTCAACACTCTAGTAGTATGTCGCTTAAACTGGTGGAACTGGACCAACATCTCCATGAGCACATGATTTTTTATTAGTCTTGATCAGAAAAATATAAGAACATTATAAACAACAATGAACAGAGATATGGTCAGAAGAAAATTACCCATGACACCTCACTGCTCTCCAACCAGCAGCACCAAATCCGGATCACCTTGGAAGTCCATACCAAAATATGGGAACCTGGCGTAGACCATCTCGTGACGGTCAAACCACTTAAAGAAGGCCTCAGAAAATGAAATATGGGGCTGGCCAGCATGCCGAGACATGAGATCGACCCATCTCTACATCCGAGCTTTTCTCGGTGGAGGTAGGCCAAGTGATATATATTGTGGCTACATGAGTGGGATTCTCTCCAAGGCAAAAGAAGTCAAAATAGAACCATAACCAAAGTTCTTAGATCTACCGCTCTTCACCTTGGTCAACTGTTCCTTCATCATAGAAAGTACTGCATCACACCAATTGAACACCTTTGGTTCAAGGCATTCCAGAGCATACTGCATATAAGATATGTTGGCTATATGGAGAGCAGAACTACCAGCCAATCTAGCAAAAGTAAACAGGATGGTCTGCAAGGGCCGGTGAGTGACATCTTGAATGTTGATCTTGTCGTCCGCACTTGGCTGAAACTTATCACTCCTTACCTTTCCTCTTTGCTCCATGACTCCACGCCCAATGGTTTGAAACTTATCACACCTTACCTTGCCTCTTTTCTTGATATTTCTACCTTCCATCCAAACCAAAACAAAAAACCCCTGAGCCAAAAGCTAGCCTAAAATCCTCAATAAAGTTGAATTATTAAAGAGAGAGCCCTCTCTGATTGCAGGTGGGCTAGAACTTGCAATCCAAAGATTGGTTTGTGGTTACCTCGGCCGTATCCCTATAAGGAGCCTAGGGACAACCTGAGTGATAACATAATGGAGACTCCGCTGGGGACCTCCTCAGATAAATTCTTGAAACCAGTCTGTAGCCCTACATAGGAAGAAACTGACTTGTGAAAGTCTCGGTCGACCTGTGTTGTTGCGATTTTTAGAAAAATTCCAAAAAATATATTAGAAGCTCGCTCCTAAGAAGCAAACGTGTAATACACGATCAAATCCTGATCCAAACAACCCACCTATTGTTGAAAATCCGAATTTAATTCCTAAGATCATTAGAAAACAAAAGCAAAAAGAATACCAAACTGCTACTAGTCCTGAAATAGTTCAGCCAATTGGTGTACCAACCCATGTCAAAGCTTTATTCCGGTCAATCCCGAGTTCCCCTGGCTCATCACCCCCTTCTCCAAGTAGCTCCTCTACACCTCTATCTCATATTCCTACTACTGCTACTACTCCTTCTACCCCGGTTATTCCTGTGATCCCCACTGCTTTAAGCGCTCCGCTTATCCCCGTCATCATGGCTAGATATGCGACATTACAATTACCTGCTAATCCCGGGGCTATGCCTCAGGACTACCAATCAAAAATCACTTATTTTGATGGCACAACCTCCTACACCTCCCTACAACATACAAAGAAAATGCAGGATTATTTCGAGAGTTATGAGATGGATGATGAGAGTGTAAGAATGAAGATTTTTGTCCAAAGTTTGACCGTTGATGTCAGAACCTGGTTTAGGGCACTTCCACCCAATTCCATAGTAAACCCGAAAGCCTTATACCAGGTTAACAGATGGGAGAAAAAGAAAGACCCCCTGCACATACTCTCCGAATATGATACTATCAAGAGAGGACCTGGGGAAGCTGTTCTGGATTACTGTGCCAGATTTAACAATGTTTACAATGCAATACCACCAAATTTAAGACCTCCACCTGACCTCGTGTTATATAAATTCCCGGATGGCTTTGATGCCGAGATGGCGTATCAATTAAGGGAAAGAGCCCCTCAAAGCCTTGCAGAAATGCAAGATGCTGCAGTGAGTGTGGAAGCAAATCTAATTGCTAAAAGAAACAAAACTAGAACTGAGAGAAGAACCACTTTCAAAGAAGAACCCTCCTCCTTTGATCAGAAGCTAGATGTTGTCATTAGTGGCATGCACAGGCTGGGAGACAGAATAGACAATGTTGAGAGGAAAACTTCATGGGAGGGTCAACAACCCAATGCCATAAGGAACCCAAGCTTCTGGAAAACCCAAAACTCAAACGTTGGCAGGGCCAGTCCAGACCACAATATTAGGCCTCCTTTTCAAGAAAACTATGCGGAGGCATCTACATCCACTGAGCCCACATACGGGACGCATATGAACCTAATAGATTCAGAAAACAAACAGCAAATCTTCCTCGTGGAATAAGACTGACCATACCTTGATACAAAACAATTACGCACCAAATCGGGAGAGTCCTTTGACTTTAAACAAGGATATGACACTGCTATATACGAGGTACACAAGCAATACAAATTAAGAAAAAGGATTGTTGATGTTCCCCCACCTAGCAAAACAAAATATAGGAAACAGCTCATCAAAACTAAAGGGAAGATCACCAACAATCAACCAGCTGACAGCCCTGTCCCAAACCCTCATCAGGTTACGATGGATGATGTAACAGATACACATTCTCCTATTGAGCAGCCTCTGCCCCCCTCCTATCTGCAAGAAGATCTGAAGAGCATTCTCGGACATCTCCCCAAAACAGAGATACCACAAACGGTCATACACCCTAATACTGACATTCCAAAAGAGAACATAGAGAGTATGCCTAAAAAAGAGAAATTCACCCTGTCAATGCCAAGAACTCATTGGAAAAACCATTCAGTTTATAAGCAGAGATTGGAAAACTCAAGATTTCCATTCCCCTCTCAGAACTGGCTAAGCATGACGTATATAGACAACAAATTCAAAGGTGGCTGCAATTACCAGAAGTAAGGGATGATGTAAACATTTTAGATGATACCCCTGAACTACTGTTCAGGCCAGAAGTTGATGGAAAACAACATACGGAGCTGTTCCGCCTTTCTATGTCAGCCTGCACATACATGACAAAATACTGCATAATGTTATGTTTGACTCAGGGGCCTCACATAACCTTATGCCCAAAGCTGTAATGGAAAAGTTGAATCTCGATATCACCAGGCCCTACAAAGATCTGTATTCTTTTTATTCAAGTGAGGTCAAATGTTTAGGCTTCATCAAAGACCTTTGTGTCTCCCTAGTCTAATTCCCCAACAAGACAATCTTGATGGACGTAGTAGTTGCCGACATTCCCACAAAGTATGGTATGCTCCTATCGAGATCGTGGGGAGCAAAATTGCAAGGATCCCTTCAACTCGACCTCTCTTATGCCACTATATCTTTCTTTGGGAAACCAAAGAGACTTTATAGAGAAACATTAATGAAGTATGTGGTAAGTAGTGAGGAAAAACCCCAAAATTTTTCAATATACTCAATCCATTCTGATATGGATTCTCTTATTTTATTTAATGATAACACCAGCCCTCCAAATGATGATAAGTCGTTATGTTTGGAGAAAGGAACGAATGTCAATGAGGAATCGGTTGCCAATACCCATGAAATTGTCTCAACAGCTAAGGCAACCAACACACAGCAAGAAGAAAATCCCGAAACCAAAATTACCAGTCTGCCTGGTCCTCAAACAACCGAAACTCTCAATACAAACCCGAAACAAGAAGTCACATGGTATTTGGAGTTTGATGGTTCAATTAACAAGTTAGGAGCAAGGGCTAGAGTATGGATTTACAACACTCACGGGAATCGTGCACAAGGCCATGCCTATAGACTCAATTTCAGATGTACAAACAATATGGCGGAGTATGAAGCTCTTCTCTTAGGTCTCAAGTTGCTCAAAACCCTGGGAGCTATTACCATATCCATCCTAGGTGATTTGGACTTGACCATACAATAGATAAAGGGTAACTTTGTTGCTAGTGATAGTAGAATGAGAGCTTACAGAGCTGTTGCCAGCAAATTGCTCAGCGCCTTCAGTGAATTTGAGCTGGCCAAAATAGCATGAGACCATAATATTCATGCCCATAGCCTAGCCACCTTTGCTAGCACATGTAAGCTTCCCTTTGAACCAAATCACCATTTCACTGCTGAAATAAAACACAGACCTTCGGTCCCTAAAAATGTCAAGGATTGGCAGGTATTCCAAGATGATACCCAGATTAACAATTTTTTGACTCTCGAGGACGAATTCTCCAACACAAACATTGACATGGACGCGATAGCCGAATCAAAATAGTCAGCAGAAGAAAAAAAACTGTCTCTTACATCTGCAACAGCTAAACAAATCCTAAGCCCAACTGTTTTCGACAGTACAAACATAGGGCAGATGAAACAAATTTGTTCACAAAAAACAGCCAAGATAAAGGATGAGTTTATTGATCTGAAAGGTAATGTTCTGCCTGTCGGCCTTACTCCATTGGAAGACATGTTTGATGACAACGATGTGACCAAAAAACCAAAGATGGAACCTTTGAATGCTTCCATAGAAGAACACAACATAGGAACAGGAGAACACCCCAGAATGATTAAATTATCCAAAAATCTGCCTCCTGACCAAAAACTGAAATATGTGGATTTGTTCAAAGAATTCCAAGATGTATTTGCCTCGAGTTATGAGGACTTGAAGTCCTATGACACTTCAGTAATCCAACATACCATTCCCCTAAAACCAAATCAAAAACCGTTCAAACAAAAACTTAGAAGGTTCAACCCCATGCTCCTTCCTTCGATTGAAAAAGAAATAAAGAGAATGTTTGAAGCAGGTATCATTGCGCCCATTAGATTCTCTGAATGGGTGTCTAATTTAGTTCCCACCGGAAAGAAAACATGAGAGATAAGACTGTGTGTAGATTTGAGAAATTTAAACCAGGTCTCTCTAAAAGACCACTACCCGTTGCCCAAAATGGATCATATCTTGCAAAGAGTAGTGGGTTCCTCTAGAATTTTTTTGCTAGATGGATTTTCAGGATTTAACCAAATCCTTGTTCACCCGGATGACGAAGACAAGATAGCTTTTACCACACCCTGGGGAACATTTAAGTATGTTAAAATGCCTTTTGGGCTAAAAAACGTCGGTGCTACCTTTCAAAGGGCAATGGATATTGTGTTTGCTAAGGAGATACATGATTTCCTCGTAGTTTAACTTGATGACCTGACCCCGTTCTCCAAATCCGACCAAGAGCACCTTAAGCACTTAAGGCAAATCTTCATGACATGTAGGAAATACGACATTTCCTTGAACCCTAAGAAGTCCCTGTTTGCCCCAGAGGAAGGCAAGCTTTTAGGGCATATAATATCAAAAGATGGGATCAGAATTTACCCGGAAAGAATTCAAGCTATCCTCCAAATCCCTCACCCAAGAAACATAAAATAATTGCAAGCATTCCTCGGAAAGATCAACCTCCTGAGGAGATTTATCCCAAATCTAGCCGAGCTAGTAAGGCTATTGAGCAACATGCTAAAAAAGGATGCCAAGGTAAGATGGTCTCTTGAAGCCAAGCAGGCTTTCAAGAGTATGAAAAATGCCCTAACTCAAACACCTGTCCTTACCAGTCATCAATTCGAAAGAGATTTTATCATTTTTTCCTTCGCATCTGAACACACTATAGTTGTTCTCCTTCTACAAAAAGATGATCGGGGCAACGAGAAGCCAATTTCTTTCTTCAGCCGGGCTTTGAGAGACGCACCCTTGAAATTTCAGATTATGGAGAAGCAAGCCTACGCCCTAGTCAAAGCCATCAAAGATTTCAAAATTTACATCCTATACTCCCATGTGATTGCCTATGTCCCTAATGCTATTGTAAAGGATATACTAACTCAAGAGGGACTGGAAGGAAAAATAGGCAAGTGGATTGCCAACATGCTTGAATATGACATTGAGATAAAGCCCACCAGGCTCATAAAAGGACAAGGGTTAGCCAAGCTAATGTCCGAAACAAACTTCCAAGCATTAGACATTAATCAAATGGACAATGAACTGGAGCTGGCGACTCCACAGATCAGTGAAACCTCCATGCAATCCCCTTGGTACGCTGATATTTTCTTTGTATTATTAAACCTGTGTGCTCCCCCAGGATTGTCCAGAACCAAGAAAAGATTTTTAAGGATGAAATCATCAAACTTTTGTGTCATAGATGGTACTTTATTTTGGAAAAATCATGAAGGTATTTTTCTCAAATGTTTAACTATAAATGAAACTAACAGCATCATGAAAGAATTTCATGCAGGGGACTGTGGAGGAAACTTATATTGGAAATCCACAGCTGACAAGATCTTACGGGCTGGTTATTACTGGCCCTCCTTATTTGCAAATGTAAAGAAGTTTACTACCTCATGCCACAAATGCCAAATCATTGAAGGGAAAAGAAAACTACTGTCCTTGTCCCTTAAGCCCATTTCAACCAAGAAACTTTTTCAACAATGGGGTTTTCACTTCATTGGAGAAATTCATCCCTTCTCCTCAGGCCAACACAAGTGGATTTTGACAGCCATCGACTATTTCACTAAGTGGATTGAAGCCATCCCATGTAGGCAAGCCAATGACTCCACCATTATCCAATTCCTTGAGAGCAACATCCTTTCTAGATTTGGCTGCCCTGAGAAAATTATTACTGACAACGCTGCTGCTTTCAAGTCCAAAAAAATCATCAACTTTTGCCATAAATACCACATCACCTTAGGCCACTCCACAGCCTACTACCCTCAAGGTAATGGCTTGGCCGAATCGTCCAACAAAAGCCTCATCAGTATCATAAAGAAGCTATTGGAAGAAAACAAAAAGAACTGGCACAAAAAGCTCACAAATGCTCTGTGGGCAGACAGACTTTCCACCAAAAAATCCATCGGGATGAGCCCTTATGAACTTGTATATGGCCTGGAAGCCAAGTTTCCTTCATCTCTAGGAATACCTACTATCAAATTGTTGCAATATATTCAGGATGAACCGAATGACATACAAAGAAGAGTTAATCAAACCATTCACCTTCAACAAACCAAAGAACAGGTCTTCAACAGAGCTCAGATACTGCAGGAAAAACTCAAGAAAATGTTTGATAAGAAGGCCAAAGCAGAGGATTTCCAGATAGGCAGCAAAGTTCTAAGATGGGATTCACGAAGAGAAGACAAGGGAAAACACGCAAAATTCGATTTTCTGTGGAAAGGTCCATACATTATTAGCGCTGTGCAAGGCAATAACACCTATTTTCTCAAATCTCCAGATGGCAGCACAGGTGAAGAAGGCCCGGTCAATGGCCGGATGTTGAAGCACTACAATGATCCTATTGATTGAAAAAGAAGATGGTGGTTGATTTTGTACATAGTTATATATACCAATATTTTGACTTTTGTAGGAATCCATAACGTTGGAGCACGCAGAAGAAAGCAGGCAGTGCTTTACAGTTCAACAGCAGCACAAGCGAAGGAAAGGGCTGTTAACAAGTTTAAAAGTTCAAATCAATCCAACAGTCAGGAAGAAGATGTTCAAAACAACAACAACTAAAGACTAAGGCATTCTGAACTGATGTTCTTGGCTTCTCACAGGAGAAACCATCCCCAAGTGGAGCCATTGTTAGCCTCCTGCTGCAGCAGGTTACTCATATTTCATGATTGAAATTTTTACACGCCAAATATGTCATACTTTGCATGCTGCAATGCTCCATATTTGCTTAACAGTCTCCAAGAATAGAAGGATACTTAGAGTTCATTTAATTGCTTTCCAAATTTTTGAGAAGTTATCCCAGTATCGCCAAGTTTCAGTTAAAGGGAGGTCCAAACAGCTTAATCTTGTCCTCCCTAGGTTTAAATTTCCTATTTTAGAATACAAAGAATGTAAATCTGTCCAACCAGCTTAATCTTGGCAGATTCTTAGATAGGTAGAGAATCAAAGGAGCCCAACAGTTTAATCTGGGCCCTCGGATGAAATAAGGGTAGTCTGTAGATAAGAAAGCATGAAAAGAAAAAATGGAATGATGGGTTTGCAAGTCTAAGTGCACCCAAACCAAAAGAAGAAAAAATGTTAGGTAAGTAGGTTGGGTAGGTAGTTTTGAGGTTGTTGAATCTTAATCGCTGATCAGTTCCAGGTTTTCAGATGTCATCTTTACTCAGGACACAATCAACAGGCAGTTCTATGCGAAGAGCTCAAAAACAGGTATAACTAACTCCCTTTCTCCGTTTTCCCCCAATCATTAACTAACTTCCCTAAAAGAGGTCAAGATCTGCTTGATACCTCTTAAGTTCCATCATTTTCATAGCATTTGCTTGGGTAAAGATTTGCTTTACTCAAAGTTGTTCCATACTCTCTCTGAAAAGGTTCTATCCCCTTGTAAACAGCCTAAGCTCTCCTGAACTTAGCACTTCCTCACCATCTCCATATTAACCACTAACATTATTATTTAGCTCCCCATATTTTCCCATTCCCCTACTAAAATTATGTAAATCATCCCCTATGTAAATATCCCTCCCCATGGTTGAAAAATAACCATAAGTATCCCCAGGAATTGCTTAGTTTACCTGAAACTTAGCAAGAACCCTCATGCTACCCCTTCAAACCATCTTCAAAATACAACAGACTCCTTCCAGAGTATAAAATCCCTTTGAGGTGATCAGACCCCTTCTGAAGCCTCAAATGCCTTTCACACCCACTTACTTACTCCTTACGACCGCAACAAACCCCTTGCTGACTTCCTTAACACTCTGCAGACCATAGAAAGCCAGATCGCATCGCAAGATCACAGTATCCTCTCCATGCAAGTTATGACCCATCCGTTGCCACCTGATGTGATATCGCGATATCAGCGATCGGTGGTCGCAAGCGCCAAATGTCCAACTAAAACACCTTCCCGTTCCCTGCCGATGCGATATTGCGATCGCATCAGAGAAGTTCATCGCATCACCTTCAGTATCAGCACCTCGCCATGTCACTTCCATACCAGGGACCCACTGCAGGCTGACGTCATCTGCCGTACTGCTGACGTCTTGCTGAAGTCAGTGGCCAGAAAGCTGAAAATTCGCGTAGGAAGAGAAATCGCACTTCGGATCTCCAGAACAAGAAACAGAGGTAGTTTTCGATGCGCGATTGGAAAATGGTTCGTTTCAGGGAATCTTTGGGGAATCTTTTGATTCCTTGGCCCATTGTGCACCGAAAAGCCCGAAAATCGCCCGATTGTGCCAAATTGATCCGGTTTAAAGACAGCAGAGGGCCAATGACAGAGTTTAAAGTGTATCAGATCAAATCGTCGGGTAGAAAGCATGTCAAAGAGTATCACTAGGTGACGGAAGCCATCAATGTAGCGGTAAAGAGTATCAGTGAAAATCTTAAGCAGCGGCTCTGTTGGATACCTATATCAATAGGTTTCATATTTCATGATTGGCAAATTCAAATGCCGAATATGCTCTACTTTGCTGATACAAAGATCCCATATTTCCAAAAGAAGACAAGGTCTGTACATACTTTCATCTTTACTAAATTTTGATGGATGGTCCAACAGTCTAATCTGGATCATGCCATGTTTCAATTTTCTGTTGTAGAATAGAGAAAGAAGTCTGTCCAAACTGTTTAATCTTGGCAGACCAATAGTTAGGCAGAGAAACTAAGGTTCCCAACTGCTTAATCTGGGGCCTTGGAAGCAATAAGGGTAGTGCTAAATAGGCAATCAAAAGAAAAATCCAATGGATGAGAAAAGGCACATAAGGGTCTGTTATTCAAATGCACCCTCCAAGAAGAAACAAAAAAATGTTAGGCAAGTAGATGGGTAGGTAGATGGGGTTGCAGAGGTGATATTCCTTTCAAACTGAATCTTGTTGGTCAAATATAAGGAAAACAACACAATGGAGCATGTCTAACTTCCTTTTTTCCTTGTGTTACACTCATTACTAACATCCCTGCACTAGCTATGTCTGTGAAAGAATTCAAGGTTTTATGTTTGTTCTGGTTTCCTTTAAGAGCCACATTTCTTGTGAAAAATTCTTTTCATTTTGATCTACTCCCTAAGCTAAGTGGTTTTCAAATAAACTTAGTAATATCACTCCTCATTCACCTTTTCCCTCCATATTAACCCCTAACTTCTATGATCTAAATTCCCTATGTCACCCTTTCCCTACTATTATAACACCATGGTGTATAAACCCCAAGCATTCTATAAATATCCCCCCCTTGGCGTTGTAGCCATATGTTCACTACTAGGGAATCAAATTGACATCTGGTCAGTTTAAGAACCCAAGCCTCACCTCTTTTCCTCCTTCAGAAATCATATCAAACCCATCATTTGCTAAAAAACCTTGTAAAAAACCCATTTGCACCCTTAACCCACTCAAATGGAAAAAATACACAAAAAACCCACTTTTCTGACCTATTCAAAGTCCTGGAGATATGCGCGACTTTATAAAAAATACATTGGAAAACCATATAAATTCACCAATTTTCCAAAGTCCCGCCGGGCACGAATTTCAGGAAAAATCAATATTTTATTACCCGCCCAACGTCGTATCGTCCGGACAGGTTATTGACCCGTCGACCGTCCGATCGGGCGCCTTTCATCCAATGGCTCACATGGATATCGGACCGGCCCCGACGTCCGTAAGTTAGCTTCTGATATCTGTCAGAGGGTGACGTCAGGCCTCGGCCATGCGTCGCCCCCACAGCGTATCGGAGCCCCCTCTGACAACTCCACTTCCGTATGAAAAGCGGTGCGATATCATACCACCTACCGTTTCTGGTTTCCGTCAACCCCCCTGCCAACGTCACTGCCAGCATCACTGCTACGTCATCGCCGCATCCGCGCCCCCGTCTGCCATTGCTCCACCTGTCCGCCACCTCACCATCCCCGTAGACCACTCATAAGCCTCCACGTCACTTGATGACGTCATGCTGATATCATTCGACCCTGACCCCACCCGATGACGTCATGCTGATGTCATCAGAAAAAGGCGCCAATGTTCCAAAAAATCCATATTTTGGCCAAATTTTCGCGTTTTTTGCACTTTTTGCAAAAACGTCTGTGTTGTCTTCTGCATGTATTTTACATCCAAGCTCACGCCAACCTGTTGAATTCAACCTGGAGACCATCGGTGCGCCAACCCACCTGCATTTGTGACCTGGACTGTTAGTTTACTAGGTATTCATCCCTGTGAATCCTCTCTACGCCTGGTTTTGTCTACAAATAGCCGAAATTAACTTAAAACATAGAAAAACATATAATTGACCGGCAAATCCCCTGTGCCTAGTTCCCATTTGAAGTTACAAGGTCGAAATTCACTAGCTAAGCCTTGTTTACCAAAGCTTTCACAAAACCTGCATTCTGTTCGCGTAATCGTGAACAGGGAACCTGAATTACACCTAATTACCGTGAAAGAGTTTGGCAAGAACAAGTATTTGCCTTTTTTAGTGCTTTATGCAGTATTTCAATTGCTGCAATTGACCCTTTTATCCTCTGTTTCTCAGTAAATCACCCCTCTTTCCAAGAAACACTCTTGTCTTTTACTCTGCACAGTAACACTAATTTACATATCAGCAGAGTTTTAAAGTCACCATGGATACACCAGTAGCACCTGTGGCCCTCAATGTTGCCCCTTTAAATTCCCCTCAGAGAGAATTGGAGTGGTAGGCATTAGCATATTTGGATTATCAAATCTCAGAGGAATTTCTAATGAAAAGCAAGTTCCACATCCACCTGCTAAATGAATTAAAGGCCAAACATGAGACTGGAACAGATGTATTGGGAATTTGGGATTTCTTCCTCCCAATCTTCAAGCTTCCTTAGGTCAATCAATTTCCT
>APFE031602570.1:0-10747 GCA_000404065.3 Pinus taeda
TGTGAACAGTCATCGAGAAGATGAAATGAACAATCACATTCATGTATATAATAGATAGCTGGCTAAATGAATAAACGAATCAGTTTTTCTGTAGTTACTCCTGGCCTGACACATGCACTATTGCATATCATGCTTATAGTTCTCCATTCTACTAATTACAAACTGAATAAAAATCTAATAAATAAAATTTATTTTTAAATTCAAAGCCATTTTGAGATGTTAAATATTAAAAATAATACCTTATTATTCTCATTCATTTAAAAAAAATACTTTTATGACAATGTATTTGTACTTGTAGATTTTTTTAATAGTTTGATATATATTTTTTAAATTTTATATTAATTCATGTGTATTCCACATGCCTAGCAAGAAAGAGAAGCCTTATAATTTAAAAGACTATATAAAAATAAAAATAAACATGAGATTTGTAAGTATGTTTCATATTAGGAATGGAAGGAAAGTGTAGCTCATATGTTGATATTTTACGTTTATACTAGGTGGATGTACAAACAAATGGGAGGCTTCATAGTGAAATGGAATGATGGTAATATGAGCCCACTAGCTAATGCTTCCTATAGTGTCAATATGGTTCCCAATGTAGATATACTTCTTTCTAGTTACAAAGTAAAGCCTTAAAGGATGTAATAAATTAAGGTCATCCATCTGCCCATTAGAAAGTCAAGGGAATGGGGTTATTTCAATGGCGCCATCCAAGGAGGCCTTCTTGGATATAGAGAAAGGGAACCCTTTTCCTATTTTATATTCATTTCATTATGTTTAAAAAGAGATTGAGAGGCTATTTCATTGGGTTCAAAACAAGATTCACAAGTTATTCTAAAAAAAATTGTGTGTGCTTATAACACTAAAACTATTTATATATTTAGCTTTATAGGAATAACTTCTAAATTTAGTAACTTTCAATGATTCTCTTATTCCATGTATCAAGAATCAAATATATTACAAAATCACTTTTTTATTCCATGTATACAAGGAATTTAACATGTAAGTTGACTCCTTATCCAAAGGACTCCATATAGAGGTTGGAAAATATACACTAAAAAAAAGAATCTATTACAAAATCCGTCAAATATGTTGTTTGAATACTACGATAAGATTAATATAATGGTATTGAGAGATGTTTATGGTATTTGTATAACCATACTAGAAAAGGATTTACACTTGAAGAGTAGAAATGATTATTATATTTTATAAGCATATAAGATTCAAAGAAGGCATGATAGCTTTGCTACTTATAATTGTATTT
This sequence comes from Pinus taeda, assembly GCA_000404065.3. Lineage (NCBI taxonomy): Eukaryota > Viridiplantae > Streptophyta > Pinopsida > Pinales > Pinaceae > Pinus > Pinus taeda. The sequence continues at coordinate 1,265 of APFE031602570.1, forward strand.
TGTTCACACTCCAAGAGGACGTTTGAGTCAAGGAGGAAAATGAGCATATTTGTTTATTGATAGTTGTGAAAGTATTAATAGTTTATAGCCTTGAACACAATTTTAGATTTTGAGTATCTATTTATTATATAGTATAGAATGCATATGCACATATATAAATATGATTTTTTTACGAATATAATTAATAATTTTTTAATGGTAAAAATAAAAATATATATTGTAAACAACAATTTATATAAGTTTTTTTTATTAATTAGTAGTATTTATTTAGGATTGACCATTTTTTATTGTAAAGCTTATCATAGCTCAATTATCAAACAATAATAAGGAAACAAGGAAATCCATCATTCCTTCGTGAATGTAGGATAACACCCCTTGAAACTTAATACTTTAATTTTCTATTTTCAATATAGTGGAAATCTATATTAAACTTTAAAAAATAAATATGTTTATATTAAATTGTAGAAAGACATTTTTTTATACAACCTCATATGTAGATTAAATTAAAATGTAAGAATTTATTATCTTCAACTATGAAAAACATAAAAATAATGAAAATTCAAACATATCAATACTCAATACAGAACTATAATATTTTTTATAAACTTTAATTGTTAAAAGAAAACTAATATTACTTATGAAAATTACACAAAATTTTTAATTTATTAAATATATTTTCTTCATTACATTCCATGGTGGTTAATAAATTACATACTCCCTATAACACCCCACTCCATTATCATTATCTTCACATATCTTTAAACATATTATAATATATTTATTAATTAAATGTTGTTTTATTATTATAATTTATAATTAATCAAATACATTTTACATTTTCGTTATATTTGTTAAAAAAATCATAAATTTTAAAATTAATTTGTAAATTCATTACTATATATAATATATTATGCAAAACATATGTAAATCCCTTAATCGATATTTCTTGTACTTGGGAAGAAATACCCCAACCCACCGTTTTACAAAGCATTGAAGCTCCTGCTGATTGGGTTTTTAAATTGGGTTCGTGTTCCCTAAGAAGATTAATTTTCTCGGTAACAATGGCTGGCCTTCCAAACTCTTCTAACTATGATGGGGTTATAAATTCACTACTACAGGTATACCTCGCAGCCATGTTTCTGAATCTATTAAATTTTCTCAATGGGTTATCCAAAATCACTTGTCGAGGTTCTAAATGAAGTTCTTTTATTGCTTTAATTTTCCAAGTTCCATAGACACAAGTTCAAGGTGTGAAATTGTTGTATGGTGAATGTGATGGTTGGTATAGAGTGCAAATGTGTCTTGTTATATGTTGGATGGTGGATATATAGTACATGAACTTTGAAGACTGTGTGCTCCTTTATGTGTTCAGTTTTGCAAGGAAAATATTGTATAATTATAATATAAGTGATGATGTTGTGGATACATAGCCACTAAATTTTATCACAAATACATGATTTTTCTTTGTGCAACCATTGAATTTTTTTGAGGTAAAATCTGTTTTTTATAATGCATTCACTAATTTCTATTGTGGGAGTGCTTATTACTAGTACATAGAACTATCTTGAGTGATCCTAGAAGATAAAACACAACCTCATTTTTAATGAGTTGTGGAAAGGTGTTTGTGAAGGAGAAGGAGACAATCACCCTGCAACGCCCACTTCAGATAAGGAGCTTACCATTTGGGAAATAAAAAATAGCAAGGCCTATGCTTTTATTGTAGCATTAGGAAATGAAGAAGTGAGTCACCATATTTATCCATTTTCAAATGCTTTTGAAGCCATAAATAAGTTGAAGGAATTGTGTGTCTCACACATTGAACTTGAAGTTGTTCAATTGATGATTAAGTTTATAATGATCTAGTCTAAATCAATTAATATAAAAAAAACTAATAAAATGATAAAGGATTAAATAACATAATGAAGGGGGGAAAGTAAGGATAGTGAGGTGTGAAAGCTTGAGAGGTGAAAAATTTAATTTAAATGAAGATGGGAGGAACTTAAGAATCAATATGACTAATACACACACACACACACACACACACACATATAGACACACGCACATGAGGAAAATATATGAGAATAAGAGATCGAAATTCCTAAAAAGGATAAACATCAAAATAATTAGCAAATGTATGGGACAAATCAAAGATAAATCACAGGGGGGCTTGAAGAGAATTATTGGAGCCCAAGTGTAAAGTTAGGTTAATTATGAAAATTTATTGTAAATATAAAATGTACATGTGAAATGACATCAAATGTAAACGCAAAAGGAAAGTATGAACTAATATGAAACATAAATGCCATGACATGTGCATTTTTGATGGAACGAAAGTTATATAAATATATTTTTATTAAAATATTATGAAAATCCCTCCTAGGTTTAGGGTTAGTAGTTTTTGTTGAAACATATGTGTAATTATATTTGGGGAGAGGTATCACAAGTTTGAATGGGAGATAATATTTTTTGGGTTGCGTGTGAGGAGTTTTTTTGTAGGTTGTGCAGCCTCCCTACCACCGCGGCAGGGGGGATCCATATTCTGATGTAAATGTCTATTTAGATTTAATGAGAAGAATCCATATTCCAGAGCCATGTTCTTATTTGAAGTAGTTTTTTGTGCATTGTAACAACTTGTGGGTTACTTTGTTTTACAATTCTGTGTTGCAACAACATGATTTTTAGGCACACAAATTTGTGAAATATGATGTGTCAGTTTCAGTTTGTTGTTTGTAGATATTGTACATTCAATTTCTGCAATTGTGTGTCATTTGTTTTATTGTCCGTAAATGATCTTAAGTTGAGGTTGACAAGAGAATCTTTGTCTCTTCTATTGGAAACAATTTTGTGTTTTAAATTATAGCAAATTTATGGGCTTATTTCTAGTTTAGTGTGTTTATTTGTAGCAATAATCCTTATTCATTTGCAGTTGTTTGTGTCATACTCTGCAACAAAATATGATTTTGAAGTGATTGGTTTTATTTATGTTGGTCGCATAATGTATTTGTTTCCTCTGCTGATGGTGTCACAACTATCTTTGTTTCTATTGCATTTTGTGTCACAACTATCTGTGTTTGTGATGTTGTCTCTATTTCCATCGTTGTCCATGTCGCAACTGTTTGTTTTTTGTCGCTGTATGTGTAGTATTTGTCTACGTAGAAACTATCTATATTTCTACAATTTTAAAAAGGTAAATAAATAAATAGAGTGAATTATAATAACTCATTATTAACACACATCATATATATATATGGGGTTATATATTTCATTAAAATATTCTAGTTTGAAGGCAAGAACTTGTACATCTTGAACCAAAATTTCTTTCGCAAATACCCAAAAAATCTAAGAAGGATGGACATAGTTGGTGTCTACATACAACTACTTTGAATTGACTTTCTTCATACAACACTTATAAAACACCTAAAAGCACTATATATTTGCATAACATGACAAAGACAACTAAGTGATAAATGTCCCACTGCATTTCCTCCAAAACCAAATTGGCTTGTTTTTTGTTTGCTTTGCTAAGGATGGGAGGACTAACCTACGATATCCCCTAGGGAAATCTCTTCTTACAATGTTGAGTTCACATGTCATTATGGTAGGGAATCCTTGGATGCACCATTGTGAGCCTCATCAATATTTTCCTCCAATGTTAGTATTAATGTTGCTCCAATGCTCTATATAATTTGTTGAGCCAATTCTACTTGATTTGAAACCTTTGACTCTGCCATTAGTGTTGCATTGAACCAAAAAAGCTAATAGATCAATGAAATATAAAACCATTATGGAAATTTTGTTGTTTGGATAAAAATACATTGAAGGCAAGGAAGCCACGCATGTATTTTGCTTCTTGGATGGAGTAACACAACATTCATAGATTCTAACTGATTTATTAACCTCTCAAACTCTCCTCAACTTTTCCTCTTGCTGAGGATACATGATGAACACCATCCAGGTGGCCACACGGACTCATCCCTCCATGTAAAGTTGTGGCCTCCACAACACAAAGGGAGTTACATTTATTAATATAATTTCAAAATAATCCCTAAAAGGAAGAAACGATGAGACTCTTCACATTATTTTACAATTAATCTCAATTAATAATTGAAGAAATATGGTTCTTATTATACTCCTCGTGGAATTGATTGGGAAAATTGAGATTAGGAAAATCAAGATTGGGAAAATCGAGATTGGGAAAACTGAGATTGGGAAAATCGACTAAGTATGTGTGCACGTAACGAGTTGGCAGGTTGACGTGTGATGTGGATGACTTGGCGGGCCAATGTGTGGAAAAAATGAGTTGGTGGGCCGACACATTACTTGGCATTTTCATGGGAAGATTTGTGTGGTTGAACGACCCAACTTAACCATGGAGGACACATATATATATGAGTGGTGACTTAGTGGAGGAAGGATCATCAAAGTTCAAGTGAACAAGTGTGGAACAACACTTGGGTGAGCAAAGTACAAGCAATAGAAGGACAAGAAAGGTGAAGGAAGACTAACAGCTGTAGTACTGAGCCGATACAGGAAGGAAACAAGCCACAAGAGTTCGAACGAACTGTTTTGGGTAGGTTTGCATGGTGGGCGGACAATTCCGCGGTTGGGCGAGCTGAACGGTGGGCACTCTTCCCCAATGGATGAGTTGTGAAAGGTGACTTGACGTGGTGGGTGCTCTTGTTCGCAGACGAGTGCATAAGGTTTGCAATGCAAACTAGCTACGAAGAGCACAGGTGCAACGAGCTATGGAGGGCGTCGAGTTGCGACAAGCTACGGAGGATGACCTAACGTGGTCGGGTGGGAACCTTTGCTTTAGGGGGAGCTGTGATAAGCTGTGGAGGGCTACCCAACCCGACGAGTTGGGCACCTCTACCTAGTGACAAGTAGCACAACCCGACGAACAAGGGAAGTCCTCAATGATGAAAGTGGGTGTTGCTGAATGGAAGGGAGACCCGACCTAGTGAGGTGACTGACCCAACACGAGTAGGCTAAGTTGTTGAAAATTGGAAAGCTTTGTCAAGGTGAAACTTGGGGTTTCTAAGCAAAGGTTGAACTTGTAATTGTATTGGTAAAATATTGAATTATCATTATTGGGAAGAATCTAATGTGGGATTTGCCCCTCCCAATAAAAGAAAGTATTTCCTCTATGCATATTTATATGATGATAATGATGAATATTAATTCCGTTGTGTAAAATGATGAATGTTTAGTAGAATTTAAGAAAAATAACTAAGTGTTGAATGTTAGGTGTATCATGTGCTCATAAGTATTGGTTAAATGAAAGTGCGTAGTGGTGCCGCAACTGCCTATGTGTGGTTGGAAGATCACCCCCGGGTTAGGGGCCTGACAGGTGGTATCAGATCTTGATTCAGATGAATCGAGATTTGCAGTAGGAAGTGATACAACTGCACTTCATGAGAGTTGGTATCAAGAAGCATTGAACATTGAAGTGGATACTTCGTGATAGTTGATATCTGTTGCTAGCAGTTAGTATTGGGGTTTAAAGCTTGATGACTGTTTAGGGTAAAGAAGGTATTGGATACTTTCCTAACGGATGAAGATGGTCGAAAGATCATTTCAAAAAATTGAAGACATGACATATTTTTGGAAAGATGAGATGCATAAATGTTATGAAGCTCTTGAGCAAGAGTGGTAACTCTTGATACACATGGGGGACAAGATAGTTGACATGGGAAAGGACTTGGGTAATCTTCATGGAAGGACTATGGAGCTCGATGAACTTGATGAGAAGATACGACATGGTGATCGAAGAGTCCAAGAACTCATGGATGAACGAGTTTGACTAAGGGAGAAAAGCACCATGTTGTAGGCAAATGTCAAGGGACTTGAGGACGACATTGAGAGGGACTTTCTTGCTAGAAAGCCCATTGTGATAGAACAGGATGACCTCAATTACATTGACACACTTGGGGACTATCACCAAGACATGAAGAAATATGTTCAAAAGATTAGGTCACTTCGAATGGAAGAAGTCAATGTGTGCCAAGTAGGTGCACTTAAGGAGAAAGCGATGGAGGAGAAAATTGATGAAGCTCAAGGTAATCCAGGATCAGATTGATTAGATGAACCAAATAGGGAGTTGAGGTACCTCAGGAAGGAAGTTAGGTCAAAATATAATTCAAAAGACTCTTCTGAGGTCGAGTTATTAAAGAAGGTTGCAGAGATAAGATGCATGATCAAGCCTAGAGAGGATGGAAATGAATTTAGGCTGAGTTTTTTGTAGGAAACCATACATGGCAAAAAGTTTGCTACATTGGTGGACACAGGGGCCACTCATAGCTTCCTTACTAGGAAAGAAACAACATCTTTTGGGAAGAAAGCTGAAGTGGGGAGAGAGTCGATTACTTTCAAAGCATTGGACTCTACCATGAAAGCTATGATAGGTAATTTGAAGGACACTCAGATAAGAGTGGGTTCACAGTCTCGACAGTTGGACTTGAGGGTGAGAGACTTGGATGGTCATAATATGGTGCTAGGGTAAGATTTTCTGAAAATTACACAATTCATACCGATGGTGGACCAATATATTCTCTTAATTACAACTGGAGGACAAACTATGGTGGTTCCGATGAATACGAGGAGTTTCTTGGGATATAGAATAATAATTTGTTCAATGGCTTTGTATCCAAAGGATCCGAATGGAAAGCATGATTATGTGGAAAAGGGGACTTGGATGTATGACTCAAACAATGAATGAAACAAAGATAGCTACTTTGTTGTGAGAGCTAGAAGGAAAGATGAAGGTGGAAAGGTAGTTTCACACATCTTGAGACACTTAAGAGATGCATCTTCTATGGAGGGTCTTCACCATGGAGTTGTTGATGAAGGAAGTTCGAGCACTTCTTCTAAGACAGTGGTTGGGGAAGATTATGCAGATAGAGATCTCAGTGGCATAGTGGATTTTTGCACAAGTACTTGAGGACGTAGTATGAATCAGATACATATGTGGATGAGACTCAAGGAGGAAACTTCTCAACCCTTCCTTCTAGATAGACCTTGGAGGATAGGTGTGTGCAGGTCCTTGATATCTAGGAGGACTACACCACCCTCACAAGGGGCCTTGGTGATTAGGTTTCTTTTATTGACAGGTAGATGATGCTTGGATGAATGCAACTGTATGACAACACATTGGCATTAGCATCATGGACAGCATGTTACAAAGGGGATGATGGACTATGTCATGGGCCTAAGCATGGCTTATTTTGCACCTCGAGATGGATTCTTGATCGAGTTGGGATTGTGACAGGATATTGAAAAACAACCAATGGTGACCTGAGGAGGTTCTTTCTCATGGGTTGAGTGCTATAGTTGGATTAACTACCCAACTAGTTCGATGACATGAGGGCATGCAGTGCACCGAGTTTGCGTCAAATAGACATCTTGGTTATGATAGAGATGTTGTGTTGGATGGAATATTATGTAGTGATTCACATGATGACGATAAATGATGAGGTCAGACATGATATATGTTGCAGCAATGGCATGTAGTTGAGTTGGAGGGACCAACCTTCCACAATGGGGCAGCATGTGGAGATTGTGACAAATGTGGATTGATGATCATATATTGAAGAGACTTCCTTTCCATGGAGACGTGAGCCTTGATGTTTTATGCAAAGACATAGAAGAGGTAGGCAACATGTACATTTTGGAGATGTTGGAGCTAGCGACACTTTGCAACGATGTATGATGGTGTTTTTGAGGACGACAATCATTTAAAGTGGGGGATTATGTCATGACCATGAACTCAGGTGTAGTTTTCTTCATACATTGATTATTTTTTGTGTTTTATTTCTTGTATCATATCATTCATTCCTTGAATTTTAGTCACGAATGTTATCATTCTACCTTTTAAATGGTATCTATTGTTAAACATTGTAGATAATTAAATTTTATGTTCCATAAGCATTGTATATAATTCTTATTTATGTTGTGTTTCTCTTTCTTCTCTTTAGCTTTCTAAATATTCAATGTATTGATAGATGCCCTTAAAAGTAATTTTTCTTGGCCTCCTGCTACTAGAGTTAGGCATATAAATATGGGAAGAAGTACTTATAACTGTAACAAATAGAATATAGAAAGGAAAAGAGAATAGGTAGAGGAGCTAATGCATATAAATAGATAAATATTTGATTTATAACCAACTTTAAAAAAAAATTGTTATTAGTATTTTTTAAATATTGCATATCAAACTCCATATTAAGAATGAAATACATTGCACATCCCTCTCACATTTAAAAGTAAAAATGTAAGGAAAAGCTTGATTTAACTTACTTTATTCTTCTCAATGTAGAAGTTATGTTATTTAATAGGAATATTGAAAAATTTGCTTAAGCCCAACAATAGGATTTTTTTTTTGTAAATATTTGTTTACATCTTCACTAAACATAGAATGAATTACACAAAAGGATATCAACAATATTAATTTTGCATGCTATGTGTAAACTCTATATTAAATAGCTAGGAAATTTTATATAGCCCTTCAAAAAAATAAATTTATTGCTTTTAACTTTCAATTATTTTATCATGTAAAATTAAAATATACATTGAATAATTTTATTTCCAATATTTTTCATCACTACTATTTTTAATTTATTATGGTAAATATATTTTAATATTTTTTATCATTACCATTTTCAATTTGTTATTGAAAATATAATGCTATTATTAAAAAATACATTGAATAATTTTGTTTCCAATATTTTTTAATCATTATTATTATTTATTCTTTCATCATATTTTTAATTTATTGTGGTAAATATGTTCGAATATTTTTTATCATTACTAATTTTAATTTGTTAGTGTTAATATGATGTTATTATTATTAGATGTAACATTAGTGAACCTTTCAATTTTATCCATGTGTCTCCATAGATTCTTGAGTTTGATTAACATCGTTACTGCGTAGCTATAGATTAACATTCATCGAGAAGGGTAGTTGCCACTATGAGAACATATGGATCACTGCATCTTCTTGCTATTGTAAATTATGAGATGATTCAAGGAGATGAATGTTGAATCTGCATTTAGAAGAAGGGTTTACGTTAATTATCAGAATCACCCGTCCGCAGCCCACCCCACCCACTAGATATTCACACTAGTGAAACTAACGAGGCTGCATACATAGTGCTCAACAAACAATCATCATAAATTATGGTCAGTTTATATTAAACTGTGAAATCAACATCTGAAAAGGAATGCAATGTTTACATTTTAAGCAATTACAAGGACCCGCATATTCATTTATGGCATGTTTGCGGACAGGATGGGATTCCCGAAAGCACAATGACAATGGGAACTCGCACAATGACAATGGGTTTCCGGGCAGATTCGAGGGTTGATTCGACATGTTTGACAGATTTGAACAATCGATGCATTACTACCATCCTCTAATCACCACACCCTAACTGATGATTAGGTTATCTCATCATCATCAACTGGAATTCTTTGTCGATTAAACAGCTT
>APFE031602576.1:0-42302 GCA_000404065.3 Pinus taeda
GAATATCATTTACCCTTATATTCAATTTTTGAAAGTCCTCAATATGCTCTGCCATTGAACCCTTTTGTTTGAGATTTACCAATTGGCTAAAGAAGGTGTTTATCTTTGTATCCCCATAATGTGATGTCATTTCCTCTGTGAAAATTGACCACGTGACAAGTGGTTTATGAGAACAAAGCCTTTCATACCATGAAAATTGATTCGATTCTAAATATAAAGTTGAAATAAGTACCTTTTGTAACAATTTCACCTCATGTAGATCAATATATTGCTCCATCTATAGTATCCAATTTACCGAATCCTTGCCATCAAAATTCCTCATATCGCCTTTTCTTTACTTTAGGAGTTCGATCTTGAAACGACTGTAACTCTGTAACTTCAGATCTCCGAGTTCTGAAATTACGACCTGCGGTAGTCCTCTGCATCCTCTTTCCAATGCCACTAGTTTGATCAAAATTGGGTTCTCCAAGAAAGATTTATGCACAATCTCCCAAGATGACATGATTATATACTTTTTAGATGAGCGAACTTGTACGAAGGTCCACGTGTCACTGTTTCAACTTTAGGACTAAAACCAATACACAGAAAACTAAATTCCATCCTCTTTCTGTAACTTCTTACGAAATTTCAATTTGATGCTCAAATAGAAAGTTATGACGATTTTCCCAAGGTCATCTATTTGGGATGTAATTCGGGATATTGCAAAAACTCTAAATTTCTTGGACCATATCTCCTAAAATATAGAGAAACAGGATTTGAAATTTGGGCTCTAGCTTCCCCACGATTGTGGCTCAAATGGGTTTTAATTTTAGAATCTAAACCTTCATAGAAAACAAATTATATCAAAAATTCCATGATGACCTGTTTGAGATGGAATTTTGGAGCTTGCAAAAACCCTAACTTGCTCAGATCATATCTCTGACAATATAGCGTAATAAGATTTGAAATTCTAACCCGAGGTTCATGTGATTTCGGCTCATACGATTGTTTTTTTTTCACTTCTGAGACATCGTATAAAAAAAGTTATAGTGAAAATGCCATGATGACCCGTTTGGAGTAGTGAAACCCTAGAATCCAAAGCTCTTGTACCAAATGTTATGAAACCAGCTCACAAAAAGATAGAAAAGATAGATAAATGGCTTCAATATAAGCCTCTTTGAGGGGGAAACCTCCTTTACATTACACAAATGAACAATTCTTGGATGAGACAAATGACAAGACCTCCTTTCTATATATAGGAGTCTAAGGGGTCATAATATAATAAGAGCCGACATAACAATAATAATGTAAGGGAACAAGAATAAAAATAGTGGGCTTCTATGGGGAGTACATGGGTACAACAATATAATAAGTGCGTTGTACTAATAACAATAAGGGGTTACACTAGTAGTATAGGGGTCTAACAAAATAGCACATGCCCTTGTTGGCGGAAGAAGGAAGTGATGAATTAGGTGAAAACAATGAGCAGATGCCGCAGCAGTAGGAAGGGAAAGAAGATGATGTAGTTGTCAAGCCAAGTCCAGAAAATTATGATTAGACAAGGTTTGAAGCTACCCCACCACTCAGGAGATCAGGTAGGAAGGTTTAGTTTCCAGCAAGATATAGGGAAAATGCTTTTATAACTAGTATGATGAATGTTGTTAAACCCTCTAGTTATAAAGAAGCTAGTCAATATAGTGAATGGAGAGCTTCTATGGAAGAGGAATATGAATCAATCCTCAAAAACAAAACTTGGTATTTAGTTAAACTACCTAAAGGAAAACAACCCATAGGATGAAAATGGTTGTATAAGCCTAAATTTAAAGCAGATGGGAGCATAGATAAGTATAAAGCTAGTCTAGTTGCAAAGGGGTATTCGCAGCTAGAAGGCATGGATTATGATGAAACATTTTCCCCTGTAGCTAAATTAAACACAATCAAAATGATAATTTCTTTAGCTACCAAACACCATTGGATGATTCACAACTAGATGTTAAATCTGCATTTTTAAATGGGGACTTAAAAGAAGAAGTCTACTAAGTGCAACCTGAGGGGTTTGTCAAATAGGGTGAAGAACATTTAGTTTGCAGGTTGAAGAAAGAGTTGTATGGACTAAAACAGGCACCCAGGTCATGGTATGAAAAAACTAATTCATTTTTCCTGCAACATGGTTATAAAAGGAGCAAAAATGACCCTAATCTTTATACTGTGTTTGATAAAGAGGGAAGGTTGTTTTTCTTTCTTTATATGTAGATGATCTAATCATTACAGAGAATGTTGATAATCTCATTAAAGAAATCAAGGAACAAATGTCACAACTCTTTGAGATGAAAGACCTTGGAGAGTTACATTATTGTTTGGGTTTGGAAGTCTAGAGGGATTCTGGACAAACTTTTATGTCACAGAGTAAGTATGTTAGGGTCCCACCCTAACCCCCTTATTTATGTAGTGGGATCATGTCATAATAAAGAGTCAATAAAGCCCATATTAATAATTGTAAGTGGTTAACCCGCTATTTATTACGGGACCACAATTAGTTGCAAATGGGCCTAGTATTAGGTAGATGGTATTAATAAAACTCATGGTATTGATCCATGGTATTACATGTATGAGTCATATATAAAGGATAGAGACTCCCTGCAAGGAGCATCGTGTGTCTTATTTTTTAATCGAGCTCTGCTCTATTGGAGGTTGCCCCCTCGAAGAGGCCAATGAACATTGCTTCTGAATAATAAAGTATTTGTTGTTGACTCTCACTATTCTATGTTCTGGGTATTTGGGTATCTTTTGTAGGTTAAAAGCATAACAAAGTGTGTTAGGAGCTTACTGGAAAAGTTCATAATGGATCAGTGCAAAGATGCAACAGTACCTTTACAACATAATTTAAAACTTCAGAATGATGATGGATCTAAGGAGGCAGTTGTGACTTTGTATAGATAGCTAATCGGGAGTCTAATCTACTTGACTACAACTAGGCCTGAATTGGCTTATGCAGTCAGTGCATTGAGCCAATTTATGTCAAATCCCCTTGAGAGCCATTGGGTTCCAACAAAAGGTGTTTTAAGGTATCTCCATAGAACCTTAGATTTTGATATTGTTTATACTGATTCGTGTGATGTTGGATTGACAGATTTTTCAGAATCTGATTGGGCTGGAAATGTAAATGAAATATGATCCATAACAGACTATGAATTTAGCATTGGATCTGGGGTCATTACATGGAGTAGCAAAAAGAAGAACACGGTATCCTTGTCTTCTGCAGAAGCTGAATATCAAGTTATGTGTGCAACAAAATGTGAAGTAGTTTGGTCGAGGAGACTTCTCCTTGATGTTGGAGAAGAACAGAAGGTTGCAACAATGATCAAATGTGACAATCAAAGCTCCATCAAACTTGCAAATAATCTAATATTTCATAAGAACACAAAGCATATCGATACATAGTTTCATTTTGTCAGGGAGAAAGTTCAGTCAAAAGAAATCCATATTGAGTATTGTAATAGTTGTGACAATGTGGCTGATATTTTTACCAAACCTCTGTAGTAATTTACAGGGTAAGTTCCTAAGACAGACCACCAAATGACACCGCTCACAAATAGATCATAGATCAATACACCAGTATTGTTGACGTGGTTAAAACCCTCAAAGAGGGAAACAGTCCATGGCCTGAGCCAACGTGGCCACTTTAGGAAATTTAGTAATAAAAGAATGAAAATTTACATAAGCTTCTCTCATGAACAGTTACCCTACAAATGACCCTCCGTGCTCTTTAAATAGAAATCATGGACCAATCAGGTGTTAAGCCATGGATCAAGTGTTGGTAATACCGAGTAGAGAATGAACCCTTGGATCACTACATATCATGATCGTTGGATTGTAAGTTACAAAAGTACATAGTAAAGAAACACACTTTACCTAACTCTACACTAGAACAAGTTATAATTAACTATTTCCTATGTGTCGGAATATCCTAACATCCCCCTTAAGAAAAGCTTGGGATAGATTTGAAGGATGTACAAATATGACACAATAGGAGAAGGAAGGAGGCATTAGAGCCTATCCCCCCTTAGTGACAACTTCCTGAACTCCAACCATAAATCGAAGTTTAGTAAACTTCACCTCTGTGAGAGCCTTTGTAAATATGTCTGCAACTTGATCATATTTTGAACAATATTTCACTTCAAGAACATGGTCGTGAATGAGCTTTCTAATGAAGTGCATGTGAACTTCAATGTGTTTGTTGCGTTGATGTTGGACTAGATCTTTGCATAGTTGAATGGCACTTTGATTATCACACCAAAGTGTAATCGGATGCTGATACTGAAAGCCAAATTATAACATGATTTGATGAAGCCACAGGGCTTCCTTACTAACTTCTACGGCACCACGATACTCTGCTTTTGCTGAAGAAAGATAAATGGCACTTTGTTTCCTGCGAGCCCATGTAATAGGTCACCAAGAGTGAATACATAACCTGCAGTAGACTTCCGGTCATCAGGGTCACCAATGCAATCAGAATCAGTGAAACCAACCAATAGAGCGAAGGAATAAAGTGCCAATGCGGGAGCAACTGATGTAGCGTGGAATAAAATGAACAGAACGACAATAAACAACATTATTAACATCAGCACTGAGCCGCGAAATGAAGGGGCATGGTACAACGTAGACAATGATTTAATTATTCAGCATAATATATCGGATGTAGCAGCATGCTTGGTTTACATGGCAGACAGCAGCCCTCACAATAGTGCAGAGGTAGACCCGACCAAAGGAACGCAAGGAACAAGCGCTGTAACTAGAGCAACATCTAATGAAAACATCCTCAAAATAGGCACAGCAGAAATCAGCAGCACTAGAAACAACATTAATAATCCACAGGAAGAAGAAGCAACATCTGATATCAGAGCAGATAACAACATTATTGTGCTGCGCAGTCCCCAGAAAAATATGAATGAAGCAGCTAGCAAGTCGATCACTCCGCGTCATAGGTATGTAGCTAATAACTCCATAAGTCGTAGAAATCGTGAAATTAATAACAGGACTAATAGGAATAGGTTAGTAGTTAACAATTTGAATAATAAAATTAGGACAGATATTATGAATGTAAAGGGCAGTTATAAATCAAAAAGCATTGTTCAGAGCAATGAGTATAACCCGATAGAAAACTTTGAAATAAAAACTAGCACTTTAATTGAAAACATAGATGCTAAAACTATCAACAAAAAAGTGGTTAATATCTCCTCTTATATTCTAAAGAAGGAAGAAGAGGAGGTCCTTAACAAAGGTCTAAATTTTGCGTTGGCCCCTAACAAAATCCTCAATGAAGAAATCATTTGCAGTTTAAAGGATGGAATCAAGACTCTCAAAGATGAAGATAAAGAACTCGTTAGGCAAGAGTGTGTCTTCATCCTAAGAAAAGCCAAACCACCTAAAAGAAACCTAAACCTTGAACAACTCAAAGCCATAAGAAGTCTACGAAATAATAGTGACATTGTCATTCTGAAGGCGGACAAAGGCGGCGCCGCAGTTATAATGAATTATGGGGATTATGTTAGCAAAATGAAAGACAACTTATACAATAGTGGGAGCTACAAGAAGCTAGAGAAAACCCTATCTCCAAAATTACTAAACTGGTAAAGAAAGCCATTAAAGAAACCAATCTAGACGATAAGCTAAAGAAGCGCCTTACCCCTGATAGTGAAATCACACCTCGTATCTATGGAGCCCCTAAAATTCATAAAAAAGATGTCCCATTAAGACCTATAGTCAACACTATAGGATCACCCACTTATGAATTAGCTAAATATGTCGCTAGCATTTTAGCACCGCTAGTTGGCAAGACAAGCTCTTACATTAAAGATTCCAATCAATTTGTCAGATTCATTAAAAATACTAAATTATATCCTGGAGATAAAATCGTTAGTTTTGACGTAGTCCATCTCTTCACCAAAATCCCCGTAGATGAAGCTATCCAAGTAGTTAAAGAAGTGGCAGAGCCCCAAACTGCAAAATTAGCTGAAATTTGTCTTCGCTCCAGCGTCTTCTCCTTCCAAGGTGAAATATTTGAACAAACCTTAGGTGTTGCTATGGGATCTCCTCTTTCACCGATTGTAGCAAATCTCTTCATGGAAAAATTCGAAAAGAAGGATCTTGATACATACCCGTTAAAACCTAAATTCTGGGTTAGGTTTGTGGATGACACCAGTGTCAACTGGCCTCATGGTGATAGTGAACTTAATAAGTTTTTGAACCATATCAATAGCATATCTGAGGACATTAAGTTTACAATGAAGATGGAGGAGAATAATTGCATACCATTCTTGGAAATTCTCCTCATCAGAAATAAGGATGGTTCCATAGGTCATAAAGTATTTAGAAAGAAAGCTCATACTGATAACTACCTGCATGCTGATTCACATCACCACCAAGCTCAAAAGATGGGGGTGCTGTAGACCCTCTTCACTAGAGCTTGTAGAATTTCAGATGAAAACCACACTGAAGATGAGATTACTTACCTAAAAAGAACATTTGCCAACTTAGGATACAACAATAAAAGCATATTTAAAGCCATTCAAAAAGCAAAATTTGAAAATAATATAAACAAGTCAAAAAACACCTTGACTTCTAATGCCTACCTTCCTACCTTCCATATATTCAAGGTGTCACTGACAAGATAGCTAAAATTTCTTATAAATAAAGATATAAAGACTTCATTCCAACCCTGGTCAACCATCAAACAAAGAATGAAATCAGTAAAGGACAACCAAGAACAACTGCAGCATAAAGGTGTTTATATCATCAATTGCTCTTGTGGAGAACAATACATAGGGGAAACAGGTAGGTCTGTGAGGATTAGGTTCAAAGAACATAGTGCAGACATCCCTAACGAAAGAACTCGCTCTTCAGCTTTAGCTGAGCATGTAGGTAAAACAAATCATCATATATGCCTTGAAGACACTAAAGTCATTGCTAATGAAAAACACCATTTCAAGCGAAAAGTTCGAGAAGCTATTGAATCATAAAACACCCTCATAACCTTAATAGGGATGGGGGCCTAGAAATCAGCAAAAATTGGAACTCTTTGCTCACCCCCCTCGAGTAATCTATCCTTCCCTTCTATCTTCATTTTCCCTCCTTGTCAAAGCATGTTCCCTAGCTTAGTTGAAATCTTCCTATAGGGCTTTAAGAGAGAGGACCTTTATGCTCATCTTTAATTAAGGATAAAATCTTTTCTAAATTCATGATCAATAATCCTTTACCTTAATCTCTCAAGAACTTTGTACTCTAGCCCAAAAATAATAACTTGGCCTATAACTAATTAAATTAAGTAATTGAAGAAGCAATTCATAATTGATCCCACATTTTAATTTCAGGCTTAGGTAATAATAAAAAACCTTATTAACATGTAGAACATAGCCTATGTTCTCTAATACAGATTAAACTAGGTTGATTACATAGAAAAAGATAAATAATAATAAATAAATAATAAGTAAAACAATAAAAATTAATAATAATAATATAAAAAATAAATCAAACATAAACCATTATAGCTCCTATAAAATGAAAAACTAAATTAAAATAGAACTTCAATTAAATTAAATCAATTAAATAAAATAACATATAATCTCACATTATAATTTTAATTAATAAATTAGCAATAAAATTAAAAATAAACTTTATAACCTATATAGCCTATAATTAATTAAATTAATTGAAAACACAATATATAACTATTCCCACATTTTAATTTTAAATCATGCATAGGTAGTATTAGAGCCTTATTAACATGTAGAACATAATCCTAATTCTCTAATAAAGAATTAAACTAGCTTGATGTCGTAAAAAAGAAATATAGTAAAAATAATAATTAATAAATAATAATTTAATAATAATAATTAATTAATAATATTATTAATGAATAAATAAATCAATACTGAAACCATTACTCAAGTTCTTAAATAACTTGAAAACTAAATTAAAATAGAACTTGCATATTAATTTAATCAATGAAATAAATTAATTTAATCTATGAAATAAAATAACATATAACTAAATATCACATTTGAATTTAAATTAATAAATTAATAAATTAGTAAAAATAAACCTATTATATCAATAATAATATATACCTTATTAAAAATAAAAATAAATAAATTACACAATACATTAATCTTAGGAAATTATAAATAAAAAACATAATATAATAAGTTATAAAAACAAGATTAGAAACAACAATAATTAGGGCAAAGGTAATAATATACGCAATAAGCATAATATGATATTAATTTAGGAATTAATTAAAATAAGAGTAAATATTATTAAATAGTCATTTGGTCGGCTAAACAGTCAATTCAGCTCTCCTAATACATATTTATCACTCACTTTTCTTCTCTTTTCTCTGTAAATCAGTCCTGATGATGAGTCTTGGTCTAGACTCGAAACGTCGACGAAAGAAAAAGATGAACACTATGGAAAATACGAATTCAGTCTCCCAGTATTCTTTTAGTTGTTTTCCAATGACTTTCATGTGGGTTTTTCATAATTCGAGCAATAAGGCCAACAACAAAGGAAAGGTCAAGATGAGTATGGGTCAGATACAAAAGTTTTACTACAAGTTGACGGTATAAGGAAGCATCAACTTCAGTGGAAGTACAAGTGACTGAAAGTTTGGCTCTAGACTGAAAGGGAGAAGGGGTTGGCTTACAGTCTTCCATGTGAAAATGGCATAGAAGATCACATGCATACTTAGACTGGGAAACGGAAATACCTTCCTTAGATTGCAAAACTTGAAGACCAAGAAAATAATGCAAGTGTCCTATGTCTTTCATTTCAAACTTGTTTTTAAGGTTGGACTTCACATGGTTTATAAGGTTGGGATCACTACCAGTAAGGATAATATCATCAACATAAAGAACAAGAATGATAAGAGACTTTCCCACTTTCTTGGTGTAGACAGTATTATCAGAATGACACCTAGAAAATCTAGTTTCTAAAAGAAAGCTATCCATTTTGGCATACCAAGCCTGAGGGGCTTGCTTGAGACCATAAAGGGATTTCTTAAGCCAACATACAAGGCTAGAGTCTATTTGTATAAAGCCAGTAGTGATCTGAATGGGAAATGGCATCAACTCATGGTATTCATCCACCCATATTATTCATCCACCCATGGAATTTACCCATGGTATTGTAAATGGCATCCGCCCGTGGTATTGTAAAATCCACCCATGGTATTCATTCACCCATGGAATTGACCCGTGGTATTGTAACTAAAAAATACTATAAGTAACAAGTCACATTTTGTAAAAGGAGAGATTGTCTGCCACAATGTAGCCTCTACAGTTATTATTGGTTTTAATAAAAAATTTCTTTGTGGTTTTGTTTATTGGGCATTCTCCTATTATTCTTCTCGCAATTCAAGTTTTCAAATCTTGGGGGCCTTTCTCTCCAAGATCTGGATCAGTAATAAAAAGTTTCTTTGTGGCAAACAATCTCTCCTTTTACAAAATGTGACTTGTTACTTATAGTATTTTTTAGTTACAATACCACGGGTCAATTCCATGGGTGAATGAATACCATGGGTGGATTTTACAATACCACGGGCGGATGCCATTTACAATACCATGGGTAAATTCCATATGGGTGGATGAATAATATGGGTGGATGAATACCATAAGTTGATGCCATTTCCCATTCGGATCATTCCTCCCTCCTTAAGAAGCAATGGTCCCATTGCGTAAAGTTCCCTTCTGCAAAGCCTTTGTTGAATATGAAGAGCCACTGAAGATACGGGTTTTATGTGGTTAACCCAAAACCCTGATAAACGGAGATCCGAGGATAGAGATACCCTGTAATGCTTGTGACCAACTGTGATTCTGACAGTGTGCGGCCTAGCAAATGGACTTTGATGACAAGGATTTTATTCGGTTTATCCATAACCATGATGTTGGATCAGTGGTATCAGAGAAGGTTATGATTCCATGGGAATGAGGGTTTGATGCATATTTCAGTTTCAAATTTTGTAGGAATATTCAACAAACTTCAGGCATGTGCTACAACGTCCACAAAGCACTTTCTTGGGTCAAGCAGGAAGAATTTTTCTTTTTTCATTTTTTTGTAGGATTTTTTTTGGGCGGCGACTTTGCAAATCAGATTGGAAACATTTGGTACAAAATTTACAAAAAAAAATACCAGATTTGGATTCCTCTCGAAAAATCACCCAATTTAAAAAAAAAATGGGTCGAATCAGAGTTCGGATGTGAGAGATATCGCTGATTTAAAATAAGCTATTTTATTAGAATTTTTGTGACGGCGGAACTGTTTCAGCGCGAATCAGAGATCTCATAGTGTCCAGATAAGGATTTCCTGCTCATGGGAAGATGCAAAATGATCCCTCTGCTTCCAAAAACAGGTTATAATAAATATTCTGAGTTATATTGACTGAGTTATGCCCATTTTAATTCTGGAGCAGCATTCGAAGTGGGTTCCCCCCACCCCACTTTAGTAGGCACCTGCTTCACATTCATCAGTTTCAACATAGCAGCATTTGGCTTGGGTTATTTGGAGACGTGTCCTCCCACCCCAGGCTATGTAGGCACCTGCTACTTCATCAGCAACAAACATCATGGTTATGGGTAAACCGCATAAAATCTTTGTCATCGAAGTCCATTTGCTAGGCCGCACACTGTCAGAATCACAGTTGGTCACAAGCATTACAGGGTATCTCTATCCTCGGATCTTCGTTTATCAGGGTTTTGGGTTACCCACATAAAACCCTTATCTTCAATGGCTCTTCATATTCAACAAAGGCTTTGAAGAA
Organism: Pinus taeda; assembly: GCA_000404065.3. NCBI lineage: Eukaryota > Viridiplantae > Streptophyta > Pinopsida > Pinales > Pinaceae > Pinus > Pinus taeda. The sequence continues at coordinate 10,793 of APFE031602576.1, forward strand.
GGGAACTTTACGCAATGGGGACCATTGCTTCTTAAGGAGGGAGGAATGATCTGAATGGGAAATGGCATCAACTCATGGTATTCATCCACCCATATTATTCATCCACCCATGGAATTTACCCATGGTATTGTAAGTGGCATCCACCCGTGGTATTGTAAAATCCACCCATGGTATTCATTCACCCATGGAATTGACTCGTGGTATTGTAACTAAAAAATTCTATAAGTAACAAGTCACATTTTGTAAAAGGAGAGATTGTCCGCCACAATGTAGCCTTTACAGTTATTATCGGTTTTAATAAAAAGTTTCTTTGTGGTTTTGTTTATTGGGCATTCTCCTATTTTTCTTCTGGCAATTCAAGTTTTCAGATCTTAGGGGCCTTTCTCTCCAAGATTCGAATCAGTAATAAAAAGTTTCTTTGTGGTTTGAATACCATGAGTTGATGCCATTTCCCATTCGGATCAATCCAACACCAGAGTGTCAAGTGACGGTTGTAAGTGGAGGAACCATAAATTTCTCCGGAAAGTGCCATAATATCATGTTTTCCATGGGAGAATATTTATTGAATAGCCCAATGTTTTCCGTTCCAATGGGTGGTGCTGATGTTGTACTAGGAGTCCAATGGCTACAATCCTTGGGTACAACAACTTTTAATTTTCAAGAATTTTTTATGAAATTTTCTTCGAAAGGAAAGGAAGTTGAATTGAGGGGCATCATAGGGAAAACAGGAAAGATAATCAACTCTAATGGAATGATACAACTTCTAAGGAAAAAACAATGAGGCTTAATTGCATAATTATGTTCGCTAATTGTTTGCACATCGAAATCATGTATTTCTCCAGATATCCAAAAAGCCTTGGACAATCATTCCAAGGTATTTGAGACTCCCAAAGGTCTCCCACATATTCGTGATCATGATCATGCTATTCATTTTATTCCAGGATGTGTTCCTCCAAATGTCAAGCCTTATAGCTATCCATATGCCCAAAGGAGTGAAATTGAACACATGATTGCAGAAATGGTAGAGGTTGGTACAATTATCCAACCAAATTATTCAAAAGTTTTCAAATATCCCAGTTCCAACAATATTGCCAGAACTTGACAAGGAAGGAAAAAACATATTGGAACCTGAAGCATTTATAGAACCGAGAAGTCGACAACTATGAAATTGATCAATTTCAAAGCACCTAATCATGTGGAAGAACTTACCTGTTGAAGATTTCACATGGAAGGACAAGAATTTTATACAGAAGCATCAATAACTACTCAAGCGTTGAGGAAAACACTTTTTGAAGGAGAGGGGCATGTTAGGCCCCTATACTACTAGTGTAACCCCTTATTGTTATTAGTACAACCCCTTATCATATTTTTGTACCCATGTAGTCCCCATAGAAGCCCACTATTGTTATTATTGTGCCCCATTGAAGCCCACTATTGTTATTATTGTGCCCTTACGTTATTATTGTTATGTCGACTCTGATTATATTATGACCCCTTAAACTCTTATATATAGAAAGGAGGTCTTGTAATTTGTATCATCCAAGAATTGTTCACTTGTGTAATGTAAAGGAGGTTTCCCCCTTGAAGAGGCAGAATTCTAAGGTGTTGATCTATCTTTTCTATCTTTTTGTGAGTTGGTTTCATAACACATTCTTCATTAGCACTCTCATGGCTTCCTTCATTAACCTGCTCATGAAACACTACATCTCTGCTCGCAAAAAAATTATGAGTAGAGGGATTAAATAGTTTGTAAGTCTTAAACCTGTACAATACCAGACAAAAATACATTTGATGGCATTTGAAACTAGTTTCTTTCTATCTTCCTTTGGGACATGGGCAAAATATTTACTCCCAAAAACTCTCAAATGCTTCACTGCAGGCTTATAACCAAATAAAGCTTGAAAAGGAGTTTTGAAATCTAGACTTCTTGTTGGACTCCTATTCTTTAGATATACTGCAATATTAATTGCTTCAGCCCAAAACCCATTAGAAATATTCTTAACTTTTAACATACTGTGAGCACACTCCACAAGGGTTCTGTTCTTCCTCTCTGCAACCCTGTTTTTTTGAGGAGTGTGGGGTACTATAAAATGTTGTTGTATCCCATTATCTTTGCAGTATTTGAGGACACAAGCTTTCTTATACTCTCCCCCTTGACTCGAGCAGAGAATCCTAATTCTTTTATCTGTCTGCTTTTCAACCATACTTCTGAACTCCTTGAAGTATTCAAAAGTGTGGCTCTTCTTCCTAAGGAAATACACCCAAGTAAATCTAGTACAGTCATCAATAAACAATAAGAAATAGTATGAACCACCTAATGATATTGTCTGCATAGGCCCACATAAATCTATGTGTACCATCTCGAGTATATCCCTCCTCATTCTATCAACATTCATAGGAAATTCATCTCTGTGCATATTTCCCAGTGCACATGCATCACAATCAATATGAACAGGTTTTAAAATAGGAAGGCCTTCGACCATACCTCTTTTCTATAATAGTAGTAGATCATTAAAGTTAATATGACCAAACCTCTGATGCCATATGTCTACTATAGTCATGGTAGATGATGTCAATTCCTGATGTGGTGCAATTTGACATTTAACTTGTACAATCCTCCCACATGAATACCTGATGCAATAGGCTTCATACAATCCAAAAGGTCTTTAATGACACAGTATGATTTATAAAACTCTACTTTGAGATTCTGATCAGTTATAGTAGAAACAAAGATCACATTATTTTTTATCCCGAGTACACACATTCCATTATGGATATGTCTAATATTTACATTGGGTAAAACAACAGGAATATTACCATAACCTATGATTTGGTACCCTCTATCATTGCCAAGATAGATATTTGCTCCACTGCTGGTCTCTTTGAAGTCTTCAAACCACTGTCTGTTCCCTGTCATGTGGATGGATGCACCTGAGTCCACAAACCAGGTATCTGCTTCATCATCCTTAGCGGAAAGTGTAGAGTTAGATATGAAGAGTTCGATGTTCTGACTTTGTTCCTCATCAACAAAATGACTTGCATGCTATTTATGTTTCTTTTAGCCTTCATCAAACTTCTTCTTCATGCAATATCTAGCTATATGGCCGGTTCTACCACAATAAAAACATTTGGTCATAGAGTCATTTCTATTGAAAGATGTAACTTGAGGTGGAGGTGTCTTTCTCTGTGGGGCTACATTGCTCTTCTGTGATGCATTTAGCTTTCCTCTAAAGGGCTTCTTCTTCGCCATTAAGGCCAGATCTAAACTGATCTAAGGTTTATGAGTCAATTGCCTTTCCTCCTCTTACATGAGGATCCCTGTTAATTCTTCAAACATGAGGGATTTTTCTCTTGCATTCAAGCCAGTGACGAACATCTGATACTCGTCAGTCATACCATTCATGGTAATTGTGACCAAATCTGTATCCGACACAGCTTCACCGATATCACCCAGCTTGTTCTTGAGCTCCTTGATGCACAAAATAAATGCTACAACTGTCTCATTCTCCTCCATTTTGATGGAGAGAATATTGCTCTTTAAGAAAAAAAATCGATTGTTGTTATTGACCTCATAGAAAGCCTTGAGCGTCTTACAGATCTCTGGTGCAGTCTTGCAATCACGGATATGCGGAATAAAGCAATATTTGACCGACAATTTAAGGAGAATTCTTGCCTTAGTATCCCGCTTGTCCTAGTCTTGGATTGTTGCTGTCGTTCCTTCCTTGTACAGTGAGGTTCGACTTCACCTCATCATTTTTCACAATTGTCCATGCATTGTGTCCCTCAAGCAGGGTCTGCAGCTTGAGTTTCCAACCAAAGTAATTGGATCCATCCAACTTGTTATTTTCATTGAGGTAAGCTTCTGCTAACTGATTATTCATCTTGAATGAATAAAAAAAACTTCAACCCCAACAATTTAAAAAACAACCCCAGATTTTTAAAACTACTGAAAATGCTAGATCCAAACAAAACTGAACCCAAATCACTTCAATTCCTTCTTTAAAAAAAATAATAATCGCCCCCCTTTTTCTTATATCAAATAAAAAGCCGCTCCATATTTTTAATTAAAGAATTAAATAGAAAATTTAATTTAAAAAAAACATCACCGATAATTATTCTTTACTATAAAGAATTAAAAACTTTAATTCTCCAAGGAAACTACACCACGATGGCATATGATTATCATTTTCTGGCCATTAGTGCAAAAATACCCATAGCCTTAACCACACAGTGATCATGGATTCAATGCCTTTGTGTGTGAGACTAATGGCAAAACCAAATGTTACAACAACTTAAATACCTCGATCCTCCATGACTTGATGAACGACACAAACCTCACGCCTCTTCCTCGGCCTCCAGGCACACGATCTTGGCCTCCTGAAGTGATCTTGGTCTCCAACGATCTCCAAGCTATAGTAGACGTGAAACACGACCCTCCTACCGGCGATCTTCCCGTGACCAACTTCGCGTCATCGGAGTTGGTCTCTTTGGCTAGCTCGTTCCTTTACATCTCCCTGCGGTTGGATTTTCTGGCAACAACCATGCTCTGAAAACCCCAGCACATCTTGCCCCAGCAGTATTCAGGCTCCGAAAATGTGGACCGCAATCAGCTTCTTGTTGCATTCAATTCCAATCAGTAAATACCAATTTGATTTTGGATTCTCCCCTCACGATTACCTTCAACACAACTTCCTCCTCTTCAATAATGGTTCATCATGTGGGCTCATTGGAACATTCACATCACGTAGTAGCGATCCCAGCCTCCTCCACGACCGCCAAGCTCCTTCAAATCACAAGTTCACGGGCTTGGTTTACTAGCAGCAAAAAGAAACAAAATGCATTAATTCACTGCCAAAAAAAACCACGTAGCCTTTTCATCGTAGATGTTTGGCGCACTTCAAGAATGGCTCACTTGCGCCGTTCTTGGAACAAAAAATTGCGTAAGGCCAGAAGTGAATTGGCGTGACTATCGCGCCAAATTCCGTGTTGATCTCCCTCCAAACATGCCTGTCTCTCTCTCCACTCAAGTTATAGGTATCCTCATCCCTATAGGTCGGATACCATGTCAAAATAAGAATCAAACTTTATTAAATCACTTGAGCAGCTTACAAGTGTGAAACACCACCTATAAGACTACCTTTGCAGAACACACTCTTCCTTACAATTGATTACATGAGAAATATATACATGAAACACACATTTAGGGAAGTTGAACAAAATCCTAGAAAACGAGAACATAATCCTAATCTAAGGTTCGGTTTGAACCGTCACTCCGTTAATCCATTTCTACATTAATCTCAACACTTCTGAACTTTACCTCTTCTGTCAGCTTGGAAACAAATCCATACCAATACTTGAGAAGAAACATGGAGGCAAGCCTCCAAAAAAATTTCATATTGAAGATGATGTCGAAGAATATCACCAAATATATGTTTTAGGAGACGAAAGCAAAGGGCATGATTAAAATCGAAAGGATGTGGTCCAAAAAAGGCCAAATTTGGTATCTAGAAGTAACTGAGAAAGCAATCGACAAAGGAGTTGGTGGAATTCTCCTTTTTTGGAATCCTCATCTTAGAAGAACCGAAATGATTCTCACGGTAGACAGAACACACATATGATGGGGAAGACGCTCAGGTAGGAAATTCATGAAGCTATAACATATATGTCTTGTGGCTTAAATGGGTGGAATCCTTAAGGCCCAAGTACATATCCAGTTCTTTGGAACCACTTTGAAGAGAGCGAAGAATGCAGGAGTGGGTACTATTCTAGAATAGGAAAAGGTAAGAATTATTTGATAAGGTGCCACAAATGGATCCTCCTTCAAGTGATTTCAACCAGCACAACAGAGAGCCCTTCAAAGATATCAACACCAACAACTCAAGTCAAGGAAATTCAAAGGCAAAATGATGAGCGTCCTTTCAAAAGTCTCCTGTTAATATTAGTAGTATTTTTTTGCGATCCAAAGATGAGCTACACTCTCTTTTACCTTTCCCACTTTTCTTTTACGAGTTTTCCATTTGAGTCCAAGGAGTGACACTAGATATATATTTTTTGTTTTAATGCAAAACTCTTTACTCATACGAGAAGACTAAAATACCTTAGAAATAAATAGGTAAATAACATAAGATGACATGTTAAAAGTTTTGTAATATATTTGTAGTTATTAAAAGTTTGGATCTTGCTCAAAAGAATGCAATTTTTTATTTGCTATCAATGACAATATAAAACATATGGATTTTGCATAATAATGTGAGGATGTTGTAATAAAATAAACTATCATAAAATATTGGAGTAAAATTTGAGAATCAATGTGTTATAAATAAAATATTAATAAATCATGTTATGACAAAAATGAATTAAAGTTTGAAAATCAATGTGGTACAAATAAAATATTAATTACTAAGCTTATTCAAATATGGAAAATCACGATGAATAGTGAACTCTCTTTTATGTACAACAAAATTCTAAATGAGACGAAAAAAAAAATAAAATGGAAAGTACGAGGAGCGCTAGGGTTTTGTCATTCTATGGAATTGCAACTTGTGACGTAGTCGATCTCTTGTTTGCCTCTGGTGTTCATGGCACCCATTGAGTCAGGGATTGTGTTTTTTGTTGTCGTTTTGGCCCTTACATGCCATGACCGATTCTATATAGTTGTATTTGGTTACAATGGGAGATGTCTCGACCGATTCTATGTAGTTGTGCATCATTGGCCCTTGTTGCCTTGTGTAGTTGCGGTTATGCGGATGTTGTCCCAGTCAAGGCCCTTTCTCTAACTACTTTTTGTATGCAAAGTGCAAACAAGTGACGAAACTTTTGTAATGAAGATGTTTCTACCCTATTGCTGCAATTACGGTGGGAGTGACAAACGAGTCTTTTTTTGTTCGTTTATTTCTTACTCCTTTTCTTATGTATATGTGCTCAGTTCATCTTGTTGGGCAACTCATGGTGGAGAGGGATTTGATGTTGTTGGACATTGCCTTCTCACAGTATCCACACTCTGTCTTGGACGTTGAACAATCAAAGATGAAAAAGAGCCCCTTTCAAATATTTATAAAAAGTCTAAAGGAAAGTCCAAAATCCTTTGGATTTGAGAAACTGATCTGGTTCAACATCTAAAACAGAGTATTCAAAATAGTTTAAGCATTCCTGTATCTTTCCAATATTTGACTTACCAAGGGAAATTACTAAAGAACCCATTTTAGATGAAGGACTATGGCATCTCAAGGAATGCCACTATGGTATTGAATTAAAGGTTTCAAGGTGGAGCTTTTGGCTCTGGTCATCCTCGAGGATTTGTCTTTTTCAAAGATGCCTTGAAGGAGAAGGCCCCTATCCCTACTGAATAGATCCAAAATATTCCTATCCCATATATTTTCGAACAAATGGAACATGCTCTAGTCATGGAAGTAAAACCTTCCAGAGGTAAACTCTCTCCCCTCTGTTCTTCAATATAAGGCTCTTATTTGTCATTTTAATGGGTTTTGTCCTAAATCGAATGCATTGTGTTAATGGATTTTTTCTACTTGAACATCCAATTGCGACCTCTATTTGTGTTCAAAAAGATTTTTCATTGTATAATTTTATACTCAAAAAGACCTAGAATTTGTCCTGAATGAGGGGCCATAATTCTAAGGGACAACAGTGCTTTCATTAATCCATAGTTCATAGAATTTGATGCCACAAACATGGTGGTTACAACAATTCTAGTTCGGATGAGACTCACAAACCTCCAACTTCCTTTCTAGCACCATAAAATCTTGAAGGATATTGGAAATACTCTCGGAAAGTTTAAAATGATGAATCTATAAAGAACATAAAAATATTCATTCTCTTTTCCCATAATCTGTGTTGAAATAGACCTTAGCAAAGATCTACATGACCACATCCAATTGAACCATAAAAATTTCAAGTGGATCTAAGTATTATATTAGGAGAACACGACTTGCAGATGTCGTGCATGTTTTCCAACATGTCACTTGTAGAACACATGCCCTCATGCAAAAAAGAATCCAAAAAGTAAAAAGAGACTAGTCAAAAGGTTGGAAAGTATTAGAGCCTTACCTCATATAGGAAGAAGAAGAAGAAGAAGGAAATATGGAAAGTCAACCAAATAAAACAAAAGTGGATGTACAAGCTCAATAGGAAACCATGTAGAAAAGGGTATTGTGGAAAGGTCCAAAAGTGCAGTCCATAACTCGATGGGAACCAACTCATTAGAGATTCAAGATCTCAATGGGCCGGGGAGCACAAAATGAGCACATGTATTATAGAGCTCATATTTGGTTAAAGAACCCACACCATCGCAATTAGGCAAATATTTGGCATTGGTTCTTGTTGATCCAAATCCCGATGGGAACCAACTCATTAGAGATTCAAGATCTCAATTGGCCGGGGGGCACAAAATGAGCACATGTATTAGAGAGCTCATATTTGGTTAAAGAACCCACACCATCGCAATCAGGAAAATATTTGGCATTTGCTCTTGTTGACACACTATTTCTAACTTATATTTTATGCATACTTGAGTGCTGATTCGTTTCGTTTCTTAAACGGGAAACGAGCCGGTTGGATAGGGCCCAACCAATCCACCTCGTTTACCCTTGTGCTTTTGCCATTTGAAAGGTCTATGTAAACATTTATTTGGAGTTGCGTGGTTTGAATGATTCTTGTATTTATTTCAGAGTTCTGAGCTAAATTTATTTCATAGTTAAGTGTGAACAGATCCATGGTTTGGAAGTTGATTGAGCTTATTCATTCCCTGTAATTCCTTTCATGAAATTCTGTCTTGGTTTACTTCTACTCGAGTTGTGCAGGAAGATTCTTCCTGTACTAGTGCATGTAGTTTCGTGCACTCCGGTTTAATTATTTATTTCACAAGAAATGTTACATTTCTTTTCCTGCCTATCATTTCAGTTATTTCTGCAAGCAAATGTACTGCAAATTTCAGTAATCGTCCTTAACATTAAGAGCACATTTATGAAGGATCTGAGAATGATTACATGAATTTGTCATAAACACTTTATACTTGCACTTTATGACTTATGACCAAGGAGCAGAAATATTATAAGTGGATTGCCGAAGCTAGCTAATACATGTAGATTATTTTGACTACTGCTTTGATTACTTCGAATTGATTTTGTTTAATGAAATTTACTTTCATTGCAAGGTTCAATTAATTAAAGCATTTCTTTTCCATAGATAATTTATATTAGAATTTAGTTTGCAATTACAATTCCTTTCAGCACGTCTTTCAATCCTTTCGAAAGTAAATTGGAAACTTTGGTGAAGGAAGCTCTGTCTCAGTGTAAGAGTTGGTCTTTTGTCACAGGAACAGAGTGCTCTAAGCCCTAAGGCTTAGAGCACCTCCACAAAAAAATAAATCTATAGTAAGGAAGGTAAAATATACTTCTGCACAAAGGTACTGTACTTGCACTAGTGCAAGCAGATTGTAGTAGTACAAGAACAGGTTGTTTGTGTAGAAGGAAAATAAATTGGGAAACAAATCTCTGCAAGGGCCCACTTGTCAAGTTGTTAGCCATCTATCTGAAGATAAACATAGCATTTCATTCCAACATTTAAGATTGCTTTCATTTGTGTGTAAGTTCCTTAACTTGATTTCCTTGCAAATTATTCTTTTATGTTCCAGCGCTAGAGTTGTTTTGGTGTCAATTGCCTTTAAAATTGTTTTTTGTATGATTCTACAACATTTCCTTTAAGAAGTAGGATTAAGAATAGGAAAATTTCATACCACTTTTGGCATTTCCTATGCTTCGTCTCTAAGTTTATGAAACCCCTAGGTTGACAATTAAGTATTGAGGAGTTGCTTAAGTGCAATTCCTTCACCCAACATTTTGGTTCCGTTGCCAGGGAGGCGATTTGAATTGGCAAGAATTTTCCTTTTTTTTTGTAATAGGAGTAAGTATGCTATTATTTTTTCCCTGCAGTGTGCTTCTATTATTCAAAGGAATTTATATGCGCTGAGTTATTTTTTGAAAATTGCAGCTTTTCTTTGAATTTTGTTTTGTCACTTTTTGAAATGCATGCCTAAAAGAGGTAGGGGTCTGAAGCCCACTAGGAGCCAAAGAAATACTGATAAATCTAAAACCAAATCTCATATTGGGCCTTCTTTTGTAGGAAGAAATTCCAAGCAAACTCAGACTCATCACGCAGGAACAATCCATTTGGTCTCTGGTAGCAATAGTCTAGGTGTGACACAACCCACAAAGGTGAAGAAGGAGGCTATTAGAACCCGTAGTTAGCCTTCTCAGTCTGTTGAGAGAAGTTCGCGTGGAAAAACAACAATGGCAGATCAGGAAGACCATGTAGAAGGAACTGGTGAAAATCTGGTAAATGAGGAACAATCCACTTTTGGATTCCCAATTGTGGATCTTGATATACAAGTACAAATGAAAATATCTCATAATCAGCTCTTCATAATTTCTATGGTAAGGTACATGAAGACCCAGACTCTTTCTTATTTGAGTTTGATATTTTGTATAGAAGTTATGATTATTCATTTGATGCCCAGAAGTTAAAGTTGTTTCCTGCAACTCTCAAGGACGCAACACTCCGTTGGTTCATGGGACTAGGAGGAAACATTGTATCTTCTTGGGAGCAAATGAAGAGAATGTTGTAAAAATATCAGGAATATTGTAAAACTAGAGATATTCAAGATGAAATCTTTACTATTGTGCAAAATGATGATGAGACTCTAGAGGACTACTTAGAGAGGTTCCTGTATATCCTTCAAAGGTCAAAACACAAATTTGATATTGAAAAATGTGCAACAAGAAATATTAAATTTAGAATGTGCTAAAAATAGATCTGCTAAAAATAGCATGTTTAAAAATAGTAGTTTGGCCAGTGAGGTCATTGGCCACATTGGGTGAGAGGTGGAATTGCTAAAAATAGAAAGTTCTAAAAATAGCATTTCTGGGTCCCTTCCTATTTTTAGCAGTCCCTGGTATAACTATAGGAAGTAAAAACGAATTTGGTTTTAACAACAGTCTAAAATATTAATTAATTAATCTCCATGAGTTAATTAGTTAAGGAAAAACAAACTTGAAGTCTATGTGAGGACATGCGATAGTTTATCTATTAATTGATGAATTTATCTATCAGTTAAAGAGATAAGGATGAGTTGTAATTAGTTGGCTCAATTAACTGAGTCAAGTCCAGTTGGATTAATTTAACAAGTTGTTACATTAATGAGATTCAGTTTGTTAATGCTTGCATGCATGTAACAACTAGTATTTTCAGATAACTGAATATTATAGCTTAAATAACTCATGCGTGTCAGTTCTATTAGAGACCCAGTTGAGATCAGAGAAGGGACAATGTACTATCAGTTGGATGAATATTTTTTCCTATAAAGGAAGCTCGTCCATGATGAGGATTTATCCCCTTCAGGTTTTTGCAGTTATTTCAGAGGTCAGCGTTGTGTGTGAGGTGAGGATCACACAAGTTGCAGTTGGAGGATCTAGGAAAAACTGTGCATAGAAATAAGAGGCTTGGAGGGAAGAGGAGAAGGTTTTTGAGAAGCCTTTGACTGTCTATGAGCAGCAGAGAGATTGTACTGAGAGCTGGATAGCTTCCAAGCTAAGGATTTTTGTAATCCGGACATATTTCCACCTCTATGATAATATAGAGATGGGGTTTTAGGCAGGTGCTTTCCCCGGGTAAATTCTTCTGTGTTATGTGTGATTGATTCCTTCTTATCAGTTATATGTGTTCTTATTGATGTTGCTCATGGTTGATTAAGCTTCTGCCAAATTATTTGTAGAAGTAGATCTAGTGTTTTGCTTTAGTACATTGCATTACCGGGTTGATCTACAAGTGGGAAATTTCTACATGGTATTAGAGCTAGCTGATTTGTAGAAAAAGTTCTACATGGTATCAGAGCTAGTTGATTTGCAGGAAAAATTCTACAAAATTCTACATGGTATCAGAGCACAAGTGATCAAGGAGAGAATAGTTAACTGAGAGGAGATTTCAAAGTTTTGAGTTTTGAGTCGAGAGTTTTGAGAGAAAATATGAAAATTTCTGTACAAAATTTTCAGAAATAAATAGAAGATTTGGATTCCTTGTGGAAAAATACAAAAAAAAAAAAATTTGGCTGAATCAGAGTTCGGATGAGGGAGATATCGCTGATTTAAAATCAGCTCTTTTTTTAGAAAATTTCATGATGACGAAAAAGTGAAAATAGATTGGTGTGCTAGCCAAGAACCTGTATGCACTTGAGGTACAAGATGCATGCAAAGCCTTGAGGAGCAAGCCAAAGGTTAGAGACTTGGTGGTTGAGAGGGAGAGTAAAATAACTCTCAACATGCAGAGCCATAAGCAGTCTCGAACAATTGTGGAGGAGCCATGATTGATGCAGCAGCTTCAGGAGGTTGTGGAGCAGCCACAACAGGGGAAGCTGAGAGGAGATTGAGTAGAGACATCTACTCATGCAGAGACCTCTAGTAGGGGGAAACTTCAAGCCAGGTGGGCAGAGGGATTACATGCAGCCATACCTCCAAGTAGTAGGTGGGGTGATATAGAGTGATCATCCCAAGGAAGAGGGGCAGGATCCTTGAGGTACCCAACCTCTTGGATGAGACCTTGCTACAGGAGCTCCGATGTGGAGTAGTAGGAACTGACTGATTGGGTAAAGGCAGATGCGGATGGAGCGTTAGAGAGAGCGACAATGCAGGGAATCCCAGGACAACGCATAGCTAATAGGCTGCAACAATGCGAGAGGCACAAGTGTTTTGCACAGTGCTAGGTGGCATAGAGAGGTGTGCAATGGTGTGAGATGCATGGAGATGTTGTAGTAGCGCAGATCTCAGAGAGGGAGCACTTGTCAGCAGCAGGTAGAGATTCAACATCATAGTATGTTCCTAACCCAACAGCGTGGTCAGTTGGGAGTGTTTTTGTTCCAATTGTTGTTGGAGCAAGTGGACTGAGTAGATGTGTTGTATGCAGAACATTCCAGAGTTACAAGATCGGGTTCGAGAGAAAGCCTTTCTTGTTGAGAGGGAGTGTTGAAAAATGTGCAACAAGAAATGTTAAATTTAGAATGTGCTAAAAATAGACTTGCTAAAAATAGCATGTCTAAAAATAGCAGTTTGCAGTTTGTCCAGTGAGGTCATTGGCCACATTGGGTGAGAGGTGAAACTGTTGAAAAGAGAAAGTTCTAGAAATAACATTTCTGGGTCCCTTCCTATTTTTAGCAGTCCCTGGTCTAACTATAGGAATTAAAAACGAATTTGGTCTTAACATCAATTTAAAATATTAATTAATTAATCTCCATGAGTTAATTAGTCAAGGAAAAACAAACTTGAAGTCTATGTGAGGACATGCAACAGTTTATCTATTAATTGATGAATTTATCTATCAGTTGAAGAGATAAGGATGAGTTGTAATTAGTTGGCTCAGTTAACTGAGTCAAGTCCAGTTAGATTAATTTAACAAGTTGTTAAATTAATGAGATTCAGTTTGTTAATGCTTGCGTGCATGTAACAACTGGTATTTTCATATAACTGAAAGCTTAAATAATTCATGCATGTGAGTTTTGTCAGAGACCCAGTTGAGATCAGAGAAGGGATAGTGTACTATTAGTTGGATGAATATTTTTTCCTATAAAGGAAGCTCATCCATGATGAGGATTTATCTCCTTCATGTTTGTGCAGTTATTTCAGAGGTCAGTGTTGTGTGTGAGGTGAGAATCACACAAGTTGCAGTTGGAGGACCCAGGAAAATCTGTGCATAGAAATAGGAGGCTTGGAGGGCAGAGGTGAAGGTTAGTGAGAAGCCTTTGACTGTCTATGAGCAGCAGAGGGATTGTACTGAGAGCTGGATAGCTTCTGAGCTAAGGCTTTGTGTAATCCAGACATATTTTCACTTGTATGATAATACAGAGATGGGGTTTTAGGCATGTGCTTTCCGCGAGTAAATTCTTCTTTGTTATGTGTGATTGCTTCCTTCTTATCAGTTATATGTGTTCTTATTGATGTTGCTCATGGTTGATTAAGCTTCCACTAAATTGTTTGTAGAAGTAGATCTAGTGTTTTGCTTTAGTACATTGCATTACCAGGTTGATCTACAGGTGGGGAATTTCTACATGGTATTAGAGCTAGTTGATTTGTAGAAAAAGTTCTACATGGTATCAGAGCTAGTTGATTTGTAGGAAAAATTCTACAAAATTCTACATTTGATCCAAGTATCATTAGAACCTTGTTCTTACGTGGGCTTATTGACGATGCTAGGAATAATTTAAATCTGTTAGGACAAGGGGATATTTCTCAAAAATCTTTTGATCAAATCTATGACTTGTGCAGGAAATTCTCAAGGAACCAACATAGATTCGATAAAGGAATTCAGAATAGAAACAAGAAAACCAAATCTACTGATGCTATGATTATTGGATTAGAAAACAAAATGGGAAATATGAAAATTGAAATAATGAATACTGTTATTAAACAAATAGACTCTTTGAAGTTTTAGCAAAAATTGGTAGAGGAACAAGAGTCATTGTCTATTTTTTGTCCAAAATGTAGAAAAAAACATCTTTTAAGAGAATTTCCTCTCGATATTAAAGAAACTAATAAATGTTAAATTTGTGCAGAGAACCATGCCACAGAAAAATGTCCCTCCATACCTGGGCTGAAAGCTGTACTCGAGGGAGAACAATGTGAAGCCAAATCACTGCATGCTATGGGAGCAAGAAGAAATTGGCCTCGGGTAAGTGCAGGTATGGTTCCTAAACTTCCACCACATTTTTTTGGTTCTAATGCACACTCATATTCCTATCCTAACACTGGTCACTCTCAACATTGGCAGCATGGGAACCAATATCAGTATGGACAACCCTCCCAATCTTGGCAACAAGGATGGAGAGGGCCAAACCATTCACATCATTCCTATCCTGCCCCTATGCAACCACACCCTCCTACATATGCACCTTACCCAATGCCACAACAATAATTACCTCAACTGAGTTAACCAATGCCACCATTACCTTTACCTCCACCGTTTCAACCTTCTCAGCTACCTGTTCAACCTTTACCCAACCCCAATAATAAAGCAGTACAAATGATCGATTTTATGAACCCACTTTCTTCATCCAGATATCAGTCTATGCCAGTTGGATTTAAGGATCTCCAATTGAGATTAGGGAAGATAGTAACCTCAGAAAATAAAAATAAGCCTATGGTGATTATCAATGAGAAAGGAGAGGAGGAAACTCCTAACCATTCTGAAAAAGATGACACCATTTAGCCTATTCCCATACCTTCTGAGCCCTTGTCATCTTCTTCCAATCGACCTCCATATCCAGAGAGGTTAGTTGTGTAGAAGAAAGACCCCATTCCCGAGTATAGCCTGGCTTCTGAGCTTAGGAACCTTTTCATAAGGGTACCTTTGCTCCAAGCTATTAAAGAGATCCCCATCTGCACAAAAATCATTAGGGAAATATGTCTCGAAAAGCCAGGAAGGAGAAGATTAGAACCTCAAACCATTCAATTTGTTGGTAGAGTAGTAGAGTTAATGATGGGGTGTATGCACATGGAGAAATATATCGACCCCAGAAACCCTGTTGTCTTTGTCCAGATAGGTGATGTCCTTGTCTCCAATGTACTTATAGACATGGGGGCAACCATTAACGTTATGACCAAGAAAACCATGGATAAACTTGGATTGGTCCATATTCATCCTACTCCCAATTGTGCTCGAACTAGCTGATAGATTTAAAATCAAGTCGGAAGGGGTGTTGGATGATGTGGTTGTTTCCCTAGACTCTTGGGAATATCCCACAAATTTCATTGTGCTTCAACCAAAGAATCATGTGGGAGGACATCTCTTGATCTTGGGACGACCATGGCTTTCCACAACCAATGCTTATATCAGATGTCGTTCTAGTGACATGTACATTTCCCATGGAGTTTCCAGGAAGAATGTCACCTTGTATCCACCCGTGAGATCCATTCAAGAGCTCTGAGACACTTTATGGTTATACTGCAGTAGTGATGAGGAGACTGAGCTTGTTTCCTTGATACATCAGAATGTTGAGTTCTCACAGGAGGGTGAAATTCAAGACTTCTTGAATAATCTAAACACCATGCCTAATTTTGAGTCATTGAGTCATATTTTTAGTCTAGATTTTTATGAAAGATATGACTCTCTACCTCCCTTGCCACCATACCTAGCGAAACCTTTGTGTACTCTTGAGCCTGATACCACTCTTGTTGAGATTAGTCCAGGTAAATCCTTCCATATCAGTTCAGACTTGGATCCTTCCCAGCAAGAGCAGCTTGTGAATTTGTTGCAAAACCATCTTGATGCCTTTGCATGGGGCTATGAAGAAATGAAAAGCATCCCTCCTGAAATCTGTACACATCGTATCTATATTCAGGATGGAGTTTGACCTATCTGACAACCGCAAAGGTGAATGAAACCAGCTCTAAGAGATGTTGTAAAGGAAGAATTGGAAAAACTCTTAGATACTGATTTTATTTATCCTATTTCTGATAGCCAGTGGGTCTCTCCATTAGTATTAGTCCTGAAGAAAGATGGGAGATGGCATATTTATATTGACTACAGAGAATTGAACAAAACCACTCTCAAAGATTACTTCCCCCTTCCTTTCATCGATCAGGTACTCGATACCCTTGCTGGTAAGAAGTACTTTTCTTTTCTAGATAGATTTAGTGGGTATAACTAGATACAGATTACACTCGAGGATCAAGAAAAAACTACTTTTACATGTCCATGGGGTACATTTTCTTACCGAGTGCTTCCATTTGGGCTATGTAATTCCCCATCTACCTTTCAAAGGGTATTCTTGGCTATTTTTGCTGACCTTGAGTGTGTAGAAATCTATATGGATTACTTTTTTGTGTTTGGTGATTCATTTGAGGAAGCCCTCAAGAATCTATAAAAATTGGTTCTTCGCTACCAAGAAGCTCATCTCGCTTTGAGTGACAAAAAATGCAGTTTAATGTGCAAGGCAAGAGTGGTTCTTGGCCATATTATTTTTGACAAAGGTTTCCAGGTTGACCCTGCAAAAATAAAAGTCATTTTGAGTCTCCCTATACCCAAAAATCAAAGGGAAGTGAGAGGTTTTCTAGGACATGCGGGCTACTATAGGAGATTCATTGAGAATTTCTCAAGAATAACTAGCCCCGTTTTCCGACTTTTGACTAAGGATAGTGAGTTTTCTTGGTCCACAACTTGCCAATAGTCCTTTGAAACATTGAAGGAAAAACTAGTCCAGGCACCAGTTTTGAGAGGACCAAACTCATCCCTGCCATTTCATATTTCCCCTGATGCCTCAGATACTGCTATTGGCACAACTTTAGGACAAGAAGAAGACAAACAATCTTATGCTATTTATTTCATTAGTAAAAACTTGTCACCCATTGAACTCAATTATACGGTTATTGAGAAAGAGTTTTTAGCTGTAGTTTTTTTCCATTAATAACTTCAGACATTATATTACAGGATATGAAGTCTTTGTACATATTGACCATTCCACAATAAGATATTTGATGAATAAACCATTAACTAGCGGTAGGGTGACTAGGTGGTTATTATTGTTACAAGGAATTTAATGTTACCATTATTGATAGACCAGGAAAATCGAATGTAGTAGTAGATTATCTTTCAAGATTAAACAATCCCGGTGAAGCAATTCCTATTGATGATGATTTTCCTAATGAACATATTTTTGTTGTGTCAACAAAATCCCCATGGTTTGCTGACATAGCTAACTATTTAGTCATTGGAAAATTACCACCTCACTTTTCCGCTCGTGAAAAGCGGAATATCATACAAAAAAGTGTTGCATATTCCTGGATTCAAGGAGACCTATTTTACACCGGAGCAGATCTCATTATCCGTAGATGTGTAAGAGAGGAAGAAGTGTTTGATATTTTAAAATCTGCCCATTATGAACCT
Source organism: Pinus taeda (assembly GCA_000404065.3). Lineage (NCBI taxonomy): Eukaryota > Viridiplantae > Streptophyta > Pinopsida > Pinales > Pinaceae > Pinus > Pinus taeda. Next base: position 28,733 of record APFE031602576.1, read on the forward strand.
TGCAGGGGTCTCTTCGCCGATAAGCATACTGCATACAAAGTGTTACGAGTTGGCTATTTTTGGCCTTCCTTGTTTAAGAATGCCAAACAACATGTCAATCTGTGTGATATCTGTCAGCGAGTTTGCCAGCCTAATCAAACCAATGAAATTCTTTTATGTCCTCAGGTTATGATTGAGCCTTTCGAAAAATGGGCCGTTGATTTTGTAGGACCAATAAATTCAACATCATTAAATAAAAAACATATTTTGGTTTGTACATATTTCGTTACAAAATGGGTAGAAGATAAAACTGTTTTTTTTTGCTATTGAAAGAGTTGTTGTTGATTTTCTTTTTACTGAAATCTTTACTATATTTGGTGTGCCTAGAGAAATTGTTTCTGACAATGGACTGCAGTTTATTTCTAATCTAGTACAGGGTGTGATGGAGCATTACAAGATACAACACTGGGAAATCCACATCGTATCTCCCGCAAGAAAATGGTCAGGTGGAGTTCACAAATAAGGTGATTAATTCCATCCTCACAAAGACGGTAAATATTCACAAAAAGGATTGGGCTGACAAATTACCGAAAGCATTGTGGGCATACCGAAGCACTTGGAGAAATAGCATAGGACACACACCATATGAGCTGGTGTATGGAAAATAATTCCTCTTGTCGATATAATTCCAGATTAAGACTTTCAGGACTGCAGTTCAATTGGGGCTAGATCTCTCTGAAGCACAACAATAATGTCTTCTACAATTGAATGAGTTAGATGAATTCTGATGGGATGCTGTTTAGTAGAACATCTTGGTTCAACAACAGCGTAAGAAGTGGCATGACAAGTCCATTCAGAAAAAGTAATTCCAACCAGGTGATTGGGTACTCCTTTAGGATTTTAGATTCAAATATTTTAAACGGAAATTCCACACATGCTGGATGGTGACCCTATGAGGTGGTCGAAGTGTTTGAAAATGGAGTGGTAGAAATTAAAACTATTGATGGATGGAATTTTGTGTTCCTAGTAAATGGGAATAGCTTGAAGGTATATTTTCAGCCCCTTACTAAAGTAGATTTTATGCAGCAAGTCCAACAACAATTTGAAAAGGAGTTGGTAGGTGGTAACACCAACCTGTTTAAGATTTGATTCCTTCTTGTCCTTATTAAAAAAAATAAAAGAAAAAAATGACAAAAAAAAACCCTGTAATTATGAAATCAGTTGATTGACATGATTGCAGAAGGATCAACCTAAAAACCAACATGCTGGCAGGAAGATCGATATTTTAATGAAAAGGGAATGTTACTTGATTTTTAGATATGTTAGCTGCTACCAAGAAGAAGCAGGTTCGAGAAACCGAGCCCTTGCCCAAGTTTGGGGTAACTAGCATGGAAATTTGTATCCAAGTAAACGCTTAATTCTCACTGTAATTACTTTTTTCGGCACCAATGCAGGCAAATTTTCAAGGTAAAAAAAAAATCTGCCTTTCTTCTATTTCCCGTTTTGAAAATTCCCACTAGTTTCTTTTCTAAAATCCTCAATGACTTATCTTCCTCTTTCTTCTAAGAAAACTACCTTTGCCCGATTTCGTAAAATCTCTCTTTTCCCTTGAATTTTTCCACATCTCATTTCATTTATCCCCCTTGGTGATATTATTTCTAGAAATCCATGCTGTAATGTTCCTTCCCATTCTGAAAATTACCCTTTTCCCACTTCTTTATTCCCTCATAAATTGATTACAGAATTTGATGCAGTCAATCCAGAAGGGATGCTCATGAAACACCAAAGGATGGCGAATAAAACTTTTCTTGTATATTGAGGCAATTTTTTTTCCAGCTACAGAGTTGTGTTCTATTAGAATTTTTGTTTTGGTAAAATCCCTGGTGCAAGATGCGTAGTGCAAGCAGTCAGTGAAATCACGGTGCAGTGCAAGCAGGATCAGTGCTGGATCGCGGCCGACTGTGGGCGCAAGTGTAAAATAAAATTTACACATTCCAGGAGCGTCTTATGAAGGATGTTTATGGATCTTTATTTTCCTACACATGAGTACTGATATATCATAGTATTGTATATTTCAATTAATATTCTGTTTTATCATTTATTAACTTAGAATTTTTTTTAAAGTGCAAGATGTATTGGGTTCTGAAATCTAATTTTTTAATAAGTACTGAAGTATGTCTTGATTGAATTATGAGGAAGACTATGGGATAGCAATGATTGTCCGATAACCAATATTCACCTCCATTGAAACAATCTCACATTACTTGTTCATTATTATCTTAGCTCGTAACCCGATCATTATGACCATTGCACCACCACCACATAAACCTATGCCACATCCAATCATTATTGCTCACCTGTAACAGGCTGATACGTATCTACATCTAATCCGAGGAGCTGTTTTCATCATGATTGGTTGGGTGGGACTGAAAAGATGAAGGATGGATGAATCTCTGGGCAATCATTGGTATCACTCGCTGGGATCTTTTTGAGGTTGTGACCGGAAAGAGTGAAGTGCAATTCGAACATGGCACCCATAAGGAATGAGCCATCATCCTTGAAGGAGATTAAGCAGGCGATGGAATAATAGAATAATATTGCACTATTGCAAGGATCCGGGTTCATTCCATTTTTACAAAAGTTCGATGGTTTCAACATGGCTATGGTACTGGAGTTTGCGAAGACGTTTAAAGTGTTGGGTTGTGTTATTCTTTCCACAACTAGCCGATGTAGTGAACCGAGGGGTTAGAGGGGGGATGGAGCCCCCCCTTCGTTTCACAGTGGGGGCGACAACCCCCCTTGTTTGGGGGGTTTGAGGGGGGCGGGTAGCCCCCTCTATGGGGTCTGGGGCAATCCCCAGGAAATATTTTTGGACCCTATATTAGGTTGGGTAGACCTAACTATGGTTTTGTGCATGATTTTCGCAGATGGTTTTGGACACGATGGTTTTCGGTCCATGGTATTGGATGCTTCGGAATGAATAATGAATAAATATGTATTGTAACATTGAAAGGAGCATAATGAAAAATCAAGCTGGTAGTCCCGATTTTGGGATCCAGGAGAAAATTTCTGTGTATATGTGTTATGCTCTCACATTGTTTATTTTCTGTGTTTTAGAATTCGTATGTAGGTAATTTCTGTAAGGGATTAAAACCTACATTTGATATCAGAGCTTTTTTGGCTTCAAGGGGACACCTTTGTTGCCGAGGGGTTTTGCTCGGGCCTATGGTAGACCCCGTTCAGTGGGAGATCTATGGGATCAATTATGGTGGTGAAAGAATATGGCGAGCAATGAAAAGATAAAGATCGAGGAATTTAATGGTCAGAGTTTTGAGTTGTGGAAACTCAAGATGGAGGATCTGTTGGTGGATAAATATCAGTGGATTGTGGTAGATCTGGGTACTAAACCAACAAGAGTGTCTAACGAAGAATGGAAGAAGTTAGATCGAAAGGGAAAGAGCACAATACGATTGTGTGTCTCAGATTCAGTATTGCTGAATGTATAAGGGGAAGCTATGACGAACACTTCGTGGGAAACGTTAGGGACTTTGCTGTTGAAAATAGCAACAAGAAATGCTAAAAATATAAATGCTAAAAATATCATTGCTATAGATAGCATTTCGGGATACATTCCAATTTTAATTAGTCCCTAAATTAAAATTGAGAATTAAAATTCGAATTTGAGCTCAGTAGCTGTTTGTGAAATCATTAATTAATTCATCTTGAGTTAATTAGTTGGAGAAAATCAAACATGAAGTCTATGTGAAGACATGCAACAATTATCCCTTTGATTAAGGAAGTTATCCCTTAATTAAGGAGATCATGATGAATTTTACTTTGAGTTGTAATTAGTTAGCTCAGTTAACTGAGTTAAGTCCAGTTAGATTAGTTCCAACAATTTGTGGAACTGATTGTGAGTTCAGTTAATCAATGCATGCATGCATGCAACTAGTGTACTTCAGATAATTGAATATTCTCTCATAAATAAGTCATGCATGTCAGTTCAGACAGAGACCCAATTGAGATCAAAGGATGGGACAGTGTACTATCAGTTGCAGGAATATTCCCATGAAGATATCTCTTGCATGGAGAAGGAATTATTTCCTTGAGGATTGCGCAGTTATTTAAGAGGTTAGTGAGCAGTGTGTGAGGAAATTACACACAGGTGGTAGCTTGAGGACCCAAGAGAAACTGCGCAAGGAAATAGGAGGCTTGGAGGACTGAAGGAGGGCATATGTCTTGTATATTCTATATATGAGTAGCAGTAAGGGATTGTACTGAGAGATGGATAGCTTATGAGCTAAAGCTTTGTGTAATCCTGAGATATTTCCAATTGTATGATAATACAGATAGAAGGTTTTTAGCTGTGGCTTTCCCTAGAGTATTCTTCTGTGTTTCTTGTGTGATTTAATTCTTCATCTGTTATATGTGTTCTATTTGATCTTGCTCAAAATCAATTAAGCTTCCACAAGTTTGTTTGTAGAAGTAGATCAAGTATTTTGCTTTAGTTACATTGTGTTATCAGGTGATCTACAGTGAAATTTCTACATGGTATCGGAGCAAACGTGATCGAAGCAGAGAATAATATACAAAGAAGGGATAAGTTCGAAGTTTGAAGTTCTTGATTTTAGAAATCGAATTCTTATCACATCTCAAAGTTCACCAATGGCGTTCAATGGTTTGAGACTCGAGTATGCCCTGGATGGCAACTCGAATTATATAGCCTGGAAGGATTGCATGGAAGTGGTATTAGAGGACAATGGTTTGAAGGACTTCATTGATCAAGAATTCCCCAAGCCAGCAACAGCTAATGCCCAAGAATTAGCGGAATGGAAGAAATGTGTGGCTAGAGCGAGGAGGATTCTTTTGGAGGGAGTTAGAGACCATATTGTCTCGAGTATCCATGGGAAGGAGACACTGTTTTCAATGTGGAAGACATTGAAGGATCTATATCAGAACAACAATGATCAGAGGAAGCCGGTGCTGAAAGACAAGCTTTGGAAAATCAAGTGTGAAAAGGGCGACACGATCTCTACATATCTGATCAAGCTCACCACCTGCAGGGATGAGCTTGGAAGTGTAGGAATCACGACAACTGATGATGACATGGTGAGTCTTGCTCTCCTTAGTCTTCCTAAGAGCTCGCATAGCTACCAAGACTCAGTGAATGGAAGAGAGAAACTGCCAGATTGGGGATGACTGTGGTCAGATTTGATGCAGGAGGAGATCAGGAGAAGCACCAGAGATGGTTCTTCATCAAAGCATGATGATGAAGAAAATCTAGCCTTAGAAAGTAAGGCGAGGAAAGGGAAAGGGAAGGCTTCCCATTCCAAATCGAGTTATTCCCATGATGGGAAGAAGATTGAAAAATCTAAAGTGCGATGCTTTAATTGTCATGAGGTGGGTCATTACGCAACAAATTGTCCACAGAAGAAATCCAAGAAGGGATCCTCGAAAGGATTAGATGGTGAGGCACTGGCCTCACAGTTCGAATTGGATTTTACCCTCATCACATGCATGGTTTCATCGATGGTGGGTTGTGTTTGGTACCTGGACAGTGGAGCCTCATTCCACATGACCGATGACAAGAGTTTATTCAGTACCTTGGAGGAGAAGGACCTCCAGATGCGCATAGAGATGGGCGATGACAAAAAGTACTGTGTTTTAGGTGAAGGCACGGTTGTGTTTCAGGGGGAGCATGGAGCTCTCTCACCCTGATTGATGTAAAGTATGTGCCTGGACTGAAGAAGAACTTGGTATCCGTTGCAATGTTGGAAGACAAAGGCTATGATGTAGTCTTCGATAAAGGAAAGACATTCCCGAGACACATCACTACGGGAAAAACTAAGAGGATTAGGATTCGAGTGAAGAATCTCTACAAGCTAGAGGTAGATGACTGTGCTGCATTGTGTTCCAAAGTAGAGTTGGCGCAAAGCCAAGATATTGGTGAGCTATGGCATATAAGATTGGGACACCTGCACCATGGGCCCTTGAAGATCATGCATCAAATCTCTACCGGACTTCCCAAAGGTAAACTTGAGCAAGTAGATACATGCAAAGGTTGTACCTTGGTTAAGTATGCAAAATATTCCTTTCAGGATTGAGACAGTCAAGCTGAAACAATCTTGGAGCGAGTTCATAAAGATGTGTGTGGACCATTCTTGACAACCTCCACCACTAAACAAAGGTACTATGTTATTTTCATTGATGATTTTTCTTGTAGATGCTGGATATATTTCATGGACAAGAAGGATCGAACCTTCTCAAGGTTTTGTGAGTTCAAAGCTTTGGTTGAGAAAGAATCAGGAAAGAAGATCAGGGCCTTGTGAAGTGACAATGGTGGAGAGTAATTCTCTCAAGAGTTTAAGGAATTCTGTGCAGCAGAAGGAATTAAACGGGAGTTGACGACACCCCATAACCCACAACACAATGGGGTGGCTGAAAGAAAGGACAGAACGATTGTGGGAGCAGCTTGGGCGATGATGCATGACCAAGGCCTACCACTTCATTTGTGGGCTGAGGCATGCAATACAATGGTATACTTGCAGAATAGAAGCCCACATCACATACCTGGGATGAAGACACCAGAGGAGGCTTTCTTTGGGAAGAGACTAGATGTGGGTCACTTTAGGATATTTGACTCATCGGTTTATTTCCATGTGACCAAGGATGCCCGGAAGAAGCTAGAGCCAACAACAGAGTTGGGGATACTTGTGGGGTACACTGATACTCCCCACAACTATCGGGTGTATTTTCTACCAGTCAGAGGACAGTGGTTCACAAAGATCTTAAGTTCGATGAGCTGAAGGCCATGCGAGTTTTCCTTGAGAGGGAGCTGAAGTTGCATGCATAGGAGGAAATTTTGGTTCCTAAGGAGGAGGAGCCTCAGACTAATGCGAAGCGGCCGCATGCAGAGGATCCAAGAGTGGAGACATCCACTCATGCAGAGTCTTCTAAAGATGGGTGGAAATGCTCAAGGGAAGTTTCCAGATTGTTGATGGATGTGAGAGAGAATGTGGGAGAGCCATCTTCTCAGCGCAGATAGAGGAGGTCACCTGAGTAGTACACTAGTTACATGGCCCTTGTTGGGGAATGTATAGAGACCAAACCATCTTCCTTCGAGGAAGCAGTGCATCAACCAGTCTGGGTTGATGCTATGGTGGAGGAGTATGACTCCATAGTTCGGAACAATGTTTGGGATGTTGTTCCAAGACCAAAGAACAAGTCAGTGGTGAGTTCCCAATGGCTTTACAAGGTAAAGCAAGAAACTGATGGTAGTGTGGAGAAACATAAGGCAATGTTTGTTGCCCATGGTTTCTCACAGGTCGAGGGGATTGACTATGATGATAATTTTTCTCCTGTAGAAAGGTACTAATCTATCAGATCAACGTTGGCACTATCAACATAGATAGGTTGGAAGATCCATTAGATGGATGTGAAGACTGCATTCCTCAATGGAAAGATTGAGGAAGAGGTGTACATAGAGTAGCCGAAAGGATTTGAGACCTTCGATCATGAGTCGCATGTGTGCCAACTCAAAAGAACTTTGTATGGGTTGAAGCAAGCACCTCGTGCTTGGTAAAACAGGATCGATAGCTACTTCACTGGGTTGGGCTTCACAAAGAGTGAAGCAGATGTGAACCTATAACACATCATGGTAGAAGGTAAGCCATTGATCATTGTTCTTTATGTTGATAATCTGATATTAACAAGTGATGATCAATTGATCAAGTCTTGCAAGGGGGACCTTGCAAGAGAGTTCGAGATGAAAGACATGGGTATCATGCACTACTTTCTAGGCATGGAAGTGTGGCAGAAGTATCGAAAATTATTTGTGTCTCAAGACAAGTATGCCAATGAGATACTTAGGAGATTCCACATGGAGAAGTGCAAGCCCATGAAGACTCCTCTAGCAGATAACAGGAGGAAGGAGGATGCTACTTCAGCTGAGGTAGTTGATGCTACTGTGTATTGAAAACTTGTGGGGTTCATTGATGTATTTAGTGAACACATGACCAGACTTTTGATTTGCGTTGAACCAACTGAGTCAAGCTATGGTTCAGCCTACCAAGTTGTTTTGGAAGGCAGCTAAGCATGTGCTGAGATACCTCAGAGGCACATCTCAGTATGATTATGGTACAGATGGACATAGGGAGTGAAGCTTCAGGGTTTCACAGATGCAGATTGGGCAGGTAGTCCATCATAACGGAAGAGGACTTTAGGAGGAATTTTCAGCCTTGGTTCAACTGTACTTTCTTGGTACAACAGTAAATAGAGGCCAATTGCACTTAGCTCAGTAGAGGCTGAATACATGGATGCAAGCCAGGTAGCATGTGAGGCCATTTGGATGTGGAAAATTCTAGTTGGGTTCTTTGATCAGAGGATGGATCCAACTATGATCTATTGCAATAATTAGAGTTGTATCAAAATCTCTGAGAATCCAATGTTTCATGATAGGTCCAAGCACATCAATATCCGTTATCATCATCTTTGAGACTATGTGGTGAAGAGGATCATGTTGTTGCGGTATGTTTCAACCAAGGAGAAGGATGCAGACATTTTGACCAAGGCATTGTCGAAATGCAAATTCGAGTTCCATATAGACAGGATCAGGGTGACAAATAATCCCTTTCTTGTTGAGAGGGAGTGTTGAAAATAGCAACAAGAAATGCTAAAAATAGCATTGCTATATATAGCATTTCGAGATACATTCCAATTTTAATTAGTCCCTAAATTAAAATTCGAATTTGATCTCAGCAGCTATTTGTAAAATAATTAATTAATTCATCTTGAGTTAATTAGTTGGAGAAAATCAAACATGAAGTCTATGTGAAGACATGTAACAATTATCCCTTTGATTGAGGAAGTTATCCCTTAATTAAGGAGATTAGGATGAGTTGTACTTTGAATTGTAATTAGTTAGATCAGTTAACTGAGTTAAGTCCAGTTAGATTAGTTTCAACAGTTTGTGGAATTGATTGTGAGTTCAGTTAGTCAAGGCATGCATGCATGCAACTAGTGTACTTCATATAACTAGATATTCTCTCATAAATAACTCATGCATGTCAGTTCAGACAAAGACCCAGTTGAGATCAAAGGATGGGATAGTGTACTATCAGTTGTAGGAATATTCCCATGAGGATATCTCTTGCATTTAGAAGGAATTCTTTCCTTGAAGATTGTGCAGTTATTTCAGAGGTTAGTGAGCAGCGTGTGAGGAAATTACGCACAAGTGGCAGCTTGAGGACCCAAGAGAAACTGCACAAGGAAATAGGAGGCTTGGAGGATTGAAGGAAGGCATACGTGTTGTCTATTCTGTCTATGAGCAGAAGTGAGGGATTGTACTGAGAGATGGATAGCTTGTGAGGTAAAAACTTGTGTAATCCTGAGATATTTCCACTTGTATGATAATACAGATAGCGGGGTTTTATGCTGTGGATTTCCCTAGAGTATTATTTTGTGTTTCATGTGTGATTAATTTCTTCTTCATCTGTTATACGTGTTCTATTTGATCTTGCTCAAAATCGATTAAGCTTCTGCAAGTTTGTTTGTAGAAGTAGATCAAGTATTTTGCTTTATCTACATTGCATTATCAAGTGATCTAGAGTGAAATTTCTACATTTATACCAATCTAAGTCTCTGGTTAATAAACTGTTTCGACGGAAAAAGCTGTATAACATGAGGATAAAAGATGGAGAGTCAGTGACAGAGCATCTGAATGCGTTTAATACTATGGTAAGTTAGTTATCGTCTGTTAATATTAAAATTTTCAGATGAAGATAAGTGCATTAGTTTGTTGTGTTCTCTACTAGATTTGTGGGATAGTTTGATTATTGCAATAGGCAGCAATGCAACTACCTTGCAGTTTGATGAAATAGTCTCATCCTTGCTGATGAAGGAGATGAGACGGAAAAATATGGAGAGCCAGAATGGTGATGCCTTGTCTGTATGAGGATGGTCCCAAAACAGAAGCAAAAATAAGTCATCGAGTGGGAGATCTAAATCTAGAGGGAGATCTACATCTCCAGGAAAACTTGTAAAGGTGGTGTGTTGGAAATGCAAAAAGGAAGGGCATTGCAAAAGGGATTGTAAATCTAAAGCTCCTGAAAAAGGAAAGGGATCTGATGATGCTCCTTCTGCAGAGGCAAAAACCACCTCAGATGAAGGTGGAGATGTGTACTTGGATTCTTCAAGTACACATGTAGATCATGAGCCATGGTTGATTGACTCAGGTGCATCCTTTCACTTCACTCCCCATAGAGAGTGCTTCTACGAGTATGAGAAATACGATGGTGGTGATGTCTTCTTAGGGGATGATAGGAAGGCTAGAATCATTGGTCGCAGAAAAGTAAAGTTGAAGTTGCAAGGTGGAAGGGTTAGAACACTTTCGAGTGTTCTACATATTCCTGTGTTGGCCATAAATCTGATTTCTGTAAGCAAGATGGATGATATAGGTGTAAAAACAGTGTTTGAGAAGGATACCTGAAAGATGGTTTGGGGAGCACAGGTATTGATGTGGGGATTTCAGATTGGAACTCTGTACAAGCTGCAAAGTAGCACTATTGTTGATGGGTGCAACAGTTCTGTGGTTACTGAAAGTGGAGAAAAAAATCTAGTGGTCTCTGGAGAGAAGACCATATTGTGGCATCAAAGGCTTGGAAATATTGGAGTGAAGGGCCTTCGAATACTTCATGGTAAAGGTATGGTAGAAGGTATGAGTAATAGCTCTCTGGATTTTGATTTCTGTGAAAATTGTGTATATGGGAAGCATAATCGGGTGAGTTTCCCCTCTGGTGGTAAGATGGCAAAACAAATATTAGAGCTTGTGGACAGTGATGTGTTTGGACCTGTGAAGGTTCCATCACTGGGTAAGTCTGTGTACTATGTATCATTTATAGATGAATTCTCAAGGAATACATGGATATATTTCCTTAAGAAGAAATCTGAAGTCATTGGCAGGTTTAAAGAATTTAAGGCTTTGTTGGAAAACTAGACAGAGAAGAAGATAAAGGTACTGAGGATAAATAATGGTGGAGAGTTTTGCAGTAAGGAATTTGAAGAATTATGTAGGAAGTGTGGTATAGCACGACAGAAGACTACTCCATATACACCTCAGCAAATTGGAGCTGCAGAAAGAATGAACAAGCCATTGATGGAAATGACAAGAAGCATGCTTAGTGGTGCTGGGTTAGGACAAGAATTCTAGGCAGAGGCAGTGGAGACAAAATGTTACCTGGTGAAAGGAGAAACAAACCAAGTTGGATAGTAAATCTGAAAAGTGCATCTTTATTGGGTATAAGGATGGTTTAAAGGGTTATAATATTTGGAACCCGGTAACAAGGAAAGTTTTGTATAACCAAGATGTGGTGTTCAGAGAGGTGAAAGATGTTATTAAACATGAAGTCCTGTCAGGCCAAGCAGTAACTCCATTAGGCAGAAAAATTGATTCATCTTGTTCCATCAGGTATGTTATTGTTATATACAATAGGGTGTGACTGTTCACGTTCCTAATTTAATTATTTACATAAATTCACCCAATCATGAGGATTAGGTGTCAACATTCCCCCCCTTAACCTGAAGGGATGTTGGTGAGTCCAAGCATCGTTCTGAATCTTTCAAGCTTTTATGTTCCAAGAACTTTGGTGAAGATGTTTGCAATTTTCTCATTTGTGGAACAATAACGGAGATGGATTGTTTTGGCCTCAACATGATGTCGGATCAGATGATATTTAGTATTTATGTGCTTTGTTCGATCATGGAACTTTGGGTTCTTGGCCAACTTTATTGCAGAGGTGTTTTCAATCATGAGTGGAGTTGATTGTACTTTTTTTACCTGCAAATCTTCAAGAATTTTCCTGAGCCACACAATTTCTTTTGTTGCTTCAGCTACTGCCACATATTATGCTTCTGCTGTGGAATCTGCTGGAACTGATTGTTTGCGTGATCTTCAGGAGACAGCTCCTGATCCAAGACTCATAGCATATCCTGACGTAGATACCCTAGTTTCTTTGTCTCCATCGAAGTATGAATCAGAGTATCCGATCAAACTGAAGTCATCCACCTGTGTGTACTTGATTCCAAAGTCTTGAGTTCTCTTCAAGTACTTTAGAACTCTTTTTGCAGCAGACCAATGTCCCTCACAAGGCTTTTTGCATAAACCTGGAGAGGATTCTCACAACAAATGAAATGTCTGGTCTAGTAGTAGTTAGGTAGTTGATACTTCCTACAAGCTGTCTATACTTTGTTGCATCCTCAAATTCCTTTCCTTCAATAGATGTGAGCTTTAAGTTTTGTTCCAATGGAGTAGTAAGAGGATTGCACTCTGTCATGCCAAATCTGTTTAACAAATCTCCAATGTATTTCTTTTGAGAAAGAAATATGGATTTTGAATGTTGGGCTACTTCAATGCCAAGATAGTAATGAACATAGCCCAAATCAGTCATTTCAAAGATTTTTCCTAATTCTTTCTTTATGGATGCAATATAACTTTCATTGTTCCCTGTCATTAAAAGATCATCTACATATACCACAAGATATACAACTGTTTTTCCAACTTTCTTGAAAAATAAAGTTGCATCATCAAGATCAAAATGATTGAAATTGAGTTTCAAAAGATGCTCAGTTACTTTTTCATACTAGGCTCGCGGTGCTTGTTTGAGGACATAAAAGGACTTCAAAAGTTTGTATACTTTATGTTCATGTCCTTTCACAACAAATCCTTCAGGTTGGGACATAAAAACATTCTCTTTTAGATCTCCATTCAAGAAGGTAGTTTTTACATCCATTTGATGAACTTTCCAACCGTTCTGAGCTGCTAGTGCAAAGAGTGTCCAGATGGTGGCCCATTTTGCTGTGGGGGAAAAAGTTTCCTCATACTTGACCCCTTCCTTCTGTGCAAAACCTTTTGCCACAAGCCTAGATTTGTTCTTGTCAAGTGAGCCATCAGCTTTGTACTTGTTCTTGTAGACCCACTTGCAGCCAATTGATTTGGTTCCAAATGGAGGATCAACCAGCTTCCAAGTGCCGTTCTTTATGAGGGCATCATACTCCTTTTGCATCGCTTCTTTCCATTCATCATGAGGAGTAGCTTCTTTGAAGGAAGTTGGTTCACAATATGTAGACAATTTCAATTCACAATCATAAGAAACATCCATATCAACAGGTGAATTAGAGTCATCTACATCACCTCCATTTTGTCGGTTTGAATTTCTGGTTCCTGTTTTACCAATTTCATCAGGATGAACACTTTCAAGTGTCTTCATCAGCCACTTTGGGGGACCTTTCTGAGATGCTCCAGGCTACTCCGTTGATTGAGTTGGGACTGAATCAAGATTGAGTCTCCCAATTCTATCAATTACATCACTTAAAGCATCATCCGTTGTTGGAGTTTCATGCGGGGAGAGTGTTCTTCAGAAGAAGATTCCACATGTTGATCTAGTATAGGAATCCCCCCTTCAAGATGTGGAATCTGATTATCAAATTCTTGAAATGATTTTGCTTTTGCGAATCTATCCAAACGATCAAGTTGCCGCTCAACAACATTGTCAGTTTTGGATGATTCAAGAAAAATTACATCTCTAGATACAACAAA
>APFE031602586.1:0-10964 GCA_000404065.3 Pinus taeda
GCTGATCAACGGCCCAGAGCTAACCGGCTAAATCGTGATTGGCCAAGCTGAAGGGACAGTTAATCGGCAAGTCACATCAGCAGTTGTGGTGGTGGAGAGCATAATCTATAAAGCCCCGGCGTTGAGCGATCAGATCGCATCGCTACATTGCAGCAGAACATTACCAAGGGTCGGGGGGCCCACATCGCATTGCAGGTTCGCAATCGGTAGGAAAATATGTCATGTTATATGAAAACCATTGGCTGGAGAGATATGCGATTGTGATTAGATCGCATTGGAATATTGCAAAGGAGCAGGGCCTCTATACAGGTGGTAACGCCAATTGCGATGAGTCCCGAACTCGAAAGGGTTCGGGAATGAAATCCATAAAATTTGAAGTCCGGAAGGAGGCCAATTTTCATGTATTTCCTGTGTTTTTAAGTATTTCAAAATACAAGGGGAATATAGGGACCAGGCCGGCTACAATAGATGACAGTGACCCAGGGGGCGGAACCAATGAGAGAATAGGACATGTTTAAGGAATTTTGAGGTCTGAAAAGAACAGAGAAGGGCGGCATTTACACAATTGCAGCGTTTTATGTATGAAATAGAAAACATTCATGGTTATCATTTGAAAGGGACTGTTGCAGGGATTTCATAGGCCCGACAGCCAATCCATTTGCAAGATTAGGTGGCCAACCATCCTTAGAAGCATGGTGCAGAAATGTTTACATGCCAGAAGAGGGATTCAGTCGGGATATAGCGGTCGATAGACAGATCCTAGAAAGGGAAAGAGAGGGGCCACAACACGTTGCAACTCGAATCAAACGAGATCATGGAGCATCGGTGGTCTTGCCAGCGTAGCAGCGGTCATAACAAACATGATGGGGCATCTCTAGCATGAGAGAGCTCCCAGGCATCATAGTAGGCTGCCCAAAATATCTGAATATGGTTATTCCTCTGTCAGAAGAGGAAAACCACCGAGCCATGCCTGCCTATTGAGGGAATCAAACAGTTAAGGGACAGATCAGACAAGGTTAAGACTTCGAGCCTTCTAGAGAGCTCAAGAGCATTGTAAAAGGCCTATAAAAGGCAGAAAACTAGATCAAACAAGGGTTCAACTTTTGGAGATTATTGCTCCTCTGTTCATTCAAGATTCTCATATTCATTCCAGCAACACAAGCTTCTTTTTCTGTTATATGTTCAATGTCCATTTCTCTTTTGTTTTATGCTTGCACTTGAACAATTTGTTCATATTTTATTTGTGTTTAAGGCCAGATAACTGTCATCTTATCTCTGCTTTGATATATTAGATTTGCAAGCTTCTTTGTTGCCTATAGCTAGCCATTTATATGTATTATTATATATGCATCTGCCAGTATAGTTAATAAGTTCATTTGCTTCCTATAGTTGGCCATTCATATATGTTCATGTATGCAATCTGCTGGTACTATCAGTATTCTCCATCTATCCATTAAATCTACAAACTATTGAGCATTAGTGGTCTAAAGCCTTGTGTTGTTAGGGGTGTTCATGCATGTCTTGAGTGAGAATAGAGTTGAAATGGTTATCTGACTTGATCCAAACCATCATCCATTCCAGTAGTTCAGAGAACAATACTGAATATTATATGTTACTAGGCATCTCCAAGCTGCAACCTAGGAGAGTTTCCTAGAGTGATAACAGGGCATATAATAATCTTTATATTTTTCTAGGAACACTCTTTTCATTTCTTTCCATGTTCTAATACTATGTGTCCCTAGGCCCATAAACCATTTAAGGGCTCCATCTTTTAGAGTAGCTACTCATAGGATATACATAATACTTCAAACTCAACAAGAAATGTCTTTGGGTCCTCAATTCTTAAGCGATGAAAATTATAAAGAATGGAAGGTGATATGTTCTTCATTGTAGCTATGGTATCTTCATCTAAGATAGGGAATACATAAGTATCTGGTTCTCCCCTTCCTCCTCTACCACTTCCTCCTCCACTTCGTCCTTTATTTTCTTTTCTACCTCTTCCACCTCCAATCCTAAGTTCACCATCTACATTATGTACTTCTCCTCCCCCTTCCCCTACCATTGCAGAGTCTTCAAAGGTAATATAAGGTTCAACAATAGGATTTTCTAGCTCTTCCTCTAGTTCTTCTATTAATGGTATTTCAAAATAAATATCTTCCTCTTCTTCACTAGGCACTTCTAAATCTTGTCATAAGAGTTGTTCTCCTATTGAAGAGAGAAATATAACTCCTTCAGTTGGGGATGTAGATTCTTCAACTACAACTTAAGTGGAAGAAGTTGGTGAGTTCCTAGGTTGGATTCCAGATCTATGCACCTCATGAAGTCTATGCCTATATGTCATGTATGGAATGCAAGTGCCAGTGGATGGTGTGGCCCTATGTGGTCAAGCGGGAGTGAGTGATGATGTTGGTATTGAACTTTGTCCTCTACCTCTACTTACAAATCTACCCCTAGAATCTCGTTCTCTATTCATGCATTATAAATTATCTTTGACATGCTTTAATTATGCATCTAAAATGATATGCAAACAAAAAATAAAGTCCTATATACACTTCATCGGCGACGATGCTAGAATGTTGGGTAATTTAATTGATATTTAAATTACTTCATTAATTGTTAACCAAGGTTTGTGTAACTATGAAGTGCATGTGCACAATATATGCTAGGAGTTCTATTTTTTATTTTAAAAGATGAAATTGAACCAATTATAAATGGGACTAGATTAACTCAAAACATCTCTACACACATGTTTTTACCATCAAAATTACTCTTTCCAAAATAAATCAGACTTCAAATTGAAATCAATAGAAAAATCTATTTATCAAACTGAATCAAAATTTAATCTATGGCAACAAGAATAAAAAATTACCCTACTTGCACTGAATTGATATTTAATCTAGTGCAATAAGAATTAAAGATTATTCTACCTAAGCTTATTTGAAAAATCTATTCTAACGACAACATTCTAATTCTAATTCTTCTTGAAAGAATTCTAAGTGCTCTTGCAAATTTAAATTCTTCTCAATAGAAAAATAAATCTAAATCGGACTACTTCAGCAAAATGAAAAGATAAAATGTAATTCAGAAGGATTACTAGTGTGTGTAGTTATGATTCAAGATTTCTCTGTCCACTACTCATGAAATCAGAATGAAAACAATTTAATGAAATAGACTATGAAAAGGAAATGTTTTTGTCTTTTTATGAGCGCTCGACCTATTCAAAATACTGAGAATTAAACTAATAATCAATGGAAAAAATACTAATAAAAAATATTAACATATTGCAGTAAAGAAAAGGATATTCATCTACTGAATTAAAATCAACATAACCAGAGACTAATCTAATCCTACAATTCTCTAAGGGGGCTTCCTGTTGAGTATGAGCACGAAAACGAATATCAAATTACTTAACCATGCATTGGTCACCAAAGAACAAATTATTTGTATTAAATGCTGAAGTTTTCAACAAAAAAATAATTGCAAAATTAATAATATTAAGTGTATCCATTACTTCGTCTTAGAGCCTTTTATAGTCCTCTATTACATAATTTTCTTAATATTCATAAGTCAAGAGGCAAGTTTCTATTTTAATAACTAAGCAAAAAATTGAATTTGGAGTCTTTCTTCTCATGATTTGCTACTAAAAGAGCAAATCATGAGAAGATTATGATTTGAAATGTCAGCTCCAAATTCTTCTCGTCCAATTCCATGCTTGCTTGATATTGCTACGAATCACCTTCAAATCCTATATATTGTTGGACTGTTCAAACTAGAGTTGACTTTTGGTTTGACCATCAGATTTCTTGAACTAGGTGACTTGCAATATCACTATGATAGGTGGATGTTCATCTGTCGATCATTTTCCATCTACCTATGTCCTTTATTCCTTCTCCAACATATTGGAACATGTCTAATCATGGATGTAGTTGCAAAATCTTCGGTTAGATGCAAAATGATCAACAATCTTGCAAGGAATCTTGTATCATGATAACATTACGATATTCTCTCTGTCATTATGAACCTGAATCAACCATCATGTAAAGGAATACATGTATCATGTCTATATAGGAGAACCCCTAAATCTATTTGGTTGTGTTGTATACGATGATGTTACGGTGTCTCTCATAGAGATAGATGTATCATTAAGTGGACAAACTGAACCATGTTGATCAAGTAGCTCTCTTGTTCATTCAACCAATGTACCCCTATAACTGATTCCACTTCTTTCAAGCTAGGAGAGTGATGTGAATGATCTAGATAGGATTTCCGATGAAGCAAGAACCACATCTCAGCTGATTCATATGCTCCAAAATCAAACTAAAAAGGTGGTAGCTCAATATAAACTCAACGAAGAGGTTGGTGACAAAAAATGAGTAGCATAATCAACTAGTTCCCTTGCTGCTAGGTGTGCAATTCAATATTTATTGGAATGCTTTGAATAAATTTCATAAAGAAACAGTGGATTATAAACCACAAATGATTGATACCTTTTATGATGTTTGAGCATAAGTGAGGTGACCTTTCTTTTGAAAGTGTAACAAACTATCATGAACAGGGTGAAAAGGAGGGAAAAAAGGGTTGTCAAAAAGATAACAATTTTGGACTTCAATAGAGGCTATGGTTCATCTCATGGCATTGAATTCAGATGAGCTATTTAGTTTCATTGTAATAACAAACCAATAACAATCCACAAGGAAGTAAATTGGAGAGGGATTCAAATGAATATGACTTCAAGAGTTATAGGTGAATATGAACGAGTATCTATTTATTAAAAAAAAGGTAAGTTGCAAGAGCAACCACACAACACTAGTGACAAAGACCATTGTTCAATATTAAAGTGAAAGGATTCCAAGATACCAATTAAGATGGATTTCCCTTATAGCTGAAGAGCATTGTTACCACACAAACTCATTCTAGAGGGTTATTTACAAATATATTCCCCATAACAAAATTTATTCTAACCAACTATTTAGATAAGTATGGACTTATGATGCACATAGATATCCTAAATTATGCTCATCACAAGCATCCTCAATCATGCTCATAAATGACAATGAAAAAATATAACATGGATTATATCACAAGTACATATATACAAGCAAGCATAAAAATCCTTGTTATTATATCATAAATTCATTCAATATCATAATATCATAATAATGGCAATTTCTTTTGTAGTGAATAAAGTTTTAGAAATATAGTAAAATCAGAAAAACACAAGCAACAGTTAGCAAACATGGAGGTAATTAAAAAACATTTTTTTATAGGCACGTGCCATGTCAAATGGTCCAGCTTAAAAACTATGTTTGTTCAAGTTCAAGTATGTTTATAATCCTATTCAAGAAGAATGGGGATATATCATATTATGAGGCTAGTCACTAACTCAAAGTAGAAGAGTATTAATGTGGAACCCAAGGACTTCCACCTGAAAGCTATTGTTTGGATGGACAAAGCTTTTGGTGTGGGTAATATCTAGTAAGCCACATTTCTTTCTCTTAATTGTTATGTATGTTGGATTATGCATGTATATGTCACACAAATGCACTAAAAAAGGTAAAAAGAAAAAGAGAAAAAGGCATAAATAAGCAACAAATTCACTTATTATAATACATCAATGTCAATCACATTATTCAAATCCAAAAAAGATGACGAAAAACAACTAATTTAGACTCATATATAATTGAGATACCCATGTATACATACATAAAACCATCTAGTTCATATAAAAAAATATCCAAACAAATAGACTAACAAAAATATTGATAAAAATATTAAATTAAATAAAATATGAGAGAATGATGATAAAATACAATGAGAGGCCATGTATATATAATTAATCAAATTCCTTTATTATGATGGTTTTCCATTAATAATTATTATTTATTATTATTTATGTTTCTATATTTATGTTTGCATTGTATTTCTCTTTAAAAATGTTTTTTCCTCGCAACATATTTATGAAAATAGATGTCCTTGTTTTTGTTTGGAATACAATCTCATCATTCTTTGTTCGTGTAGTTGTAGTTGTTAATGATACAAGATGGCATGATCTTCTAATCATTGAACAAAATTGTTAAATTGTAAAAAGATTTGATCCTTTGTGGATCAGGATTTCCAAAGTGATTCGTTGTTATAAGACTCAATTGCATTGACATCAATAATCTTCAAAAGATGAGTGAATTGTTTTTCTTTTAACTAATGTTAATACACTGATTAGTTACAGTGCCATCTCTTGTGATTAAAATGCCAACAAGGTATCTTTATATCATCATTAGGGGAATTTTGAAGTCTAAAATAGGCTTCCTAAGGAAATTATAAAATAATAGTGGAAATAATAAAATAAGATTAGATTACATCATCAAATTTTAGAGGGAAAAAAAGGAATAACTATTTTTTCAACTCATATTTTCAACTTGTCTCCCTATGGGTTTACTCAAATTTCAAGCGACAACACTCGTTGGATGCAAAATTTGATTCCTCATCAAAGGAGTACCCATGTTGCATACTTTCGATGGACCCTACTACACGAACAATCATAAATACATGAAAAATGTGATTGCAATCACATTTTTTTCATGTATTTCTCATTTTCGTGTAGCAAGATCCATCGAAAACATGCAACATGAGTACTTTTTGGATGAGAAATTAACTTTTTCATCTAATGAGTACTCTCACTCAAAATTTGAGTAAAAACTTAGAGAGATAAGTTGAAAATTGGTGAATCATCCCCATGGTTGACATCATCATCTTGAATCTTATTGATTCTTATAAAGTTTATTTTGGTTGTACATTTTTCTTAGGCCCAGTTTAGACCTCAAAATTCCCCTAATGAACTTTTCCAAATCGTACTTGTAAAATCTTATAAGTTTGCTTTTGATATTATATATTTTTCATACATTGGTGTTGTTTGATCACTAAATTTCTTATAGTAAGTATTCTTTAAATTCCATCATTCGCATTTCAAATTTCGAATATATCCTTACTTTAATTCTTCTTGAAATGTGATGTTGATTAGATAAATATTTTTCCCTTTATGAATAACTATTTTGACATCTTAAGAGATTCCATAATTTCTCTTTATTACACATTGTTTCCTTATTGATAAATTGTTCTAACTTGTTTTCCAATGACTTCTTATCGTTCTTAAACTTTCCAATTGTGTAAATAGGTTTTGATTATAATTCATGAGATGTACAAATTCTTTATTTATTTTTGACTTTATTTTTAATTTTTTTATTCTCAAGTTTCTCATATTTTAACCTTTTAATTTGTTTAAGCAACTTTTGATTGATGAAGCGTGAATTACCTTAATCTTTTCTAATAGACGTATGTTGAATTTCTTCTCATGATCCTCTTTATTTAGTTAATTCCCTTCCTTTAACTTCAAAACCAAGTTATCTTTAATAGGACTTTTTGAAAGTTTTTCTGGTCTAATTTGTCTAAAATCCTGCAAGAATTGAGAGAAATCACAAGCCTAATGGGTAACCCTTGCACAATCGAAGTGCCCTAGTGTTGAATCCATATACATAGTCAAAAAAAAAATTAAATAACACAAATCAATATTTCACCTCATATTTTTCTGCAAGTCCAAAAAGTTGCACTAAAAACAACTCCCTTCAAAATCCCCTTTATACATCTTAGTGATTACTTTTATACATCTTAATTTGATTTGAAATTAAAAATTACTTCATAGTTTTCCCTTAATGCATGCAATTAATACCTTCAAAACATTTAAATATTATTTTGATTTAATATTTCATAATATTATTTAAATACTATTTTGACATAAGACTTTAAAATCATTAATTTGGCACATAATTGAAAATGGCATAGTCTAATTTACAATATACTTTTTCACTGAGGTAAAATAATTTCAAGAAAATATGTGATTTTTTGTTCTTTAAAATGTATTTTTGAATACATATTTTGTTGTTTAAAATGTATTTTTGAATGCATAAATAGATTCAGCGCCTTACAAAACTCCTAAGAACACTCAAATTCTATAATTAGTTTTCACCAAAATTTACCTTATTTTATAGTTAATTTTCACCAAAATTTACCTTATTTTGATAGTGAAAATTAACCAAAAAAAATATTGTAAAAAAAATCATTTCATCTATAAATTAGACCTATATAAAATTCTGCCTCTATAAATAAAAATTAAAAAAATTCAATATGGAAATCGCCTTCCAGCCATTTTTTTTAATATGTTAACTCAATTAATTATTTTCCAGCTGTAGCCTGCAGTTAATTAATTTTTCCAAACTATAACTACAGCTATGGAACTGAACTGCAGTCTTTCCTTAATTTGAGGAACCAACTGCAGTAGTTTCCTTAAATTAAGGAAATCAACTGCAGTTAATTAATTTTCTGGTTGGAGCTTCTGAAGTGGTCCATTACTCCATCTGGAGTTCTCTGCCTTGATCTGTGGAACAACTGACACATAGCCATTAGAAGCTTGATGGAAGCTTGGCTATAAATTCATCTGATTGGTCCCCAAGCTAGCATCTCAATCCCCTTCAGTTGCTTACACCATCTAGCTGAGAGAGCATAGCTTGGAAGAACCTTCAGATTTTCTGAGAGAGCATAGCTGGAGTGCTGGAGTGAAGAACCAAGTGAACTGTGCAGCAAAAGCATCAATGGCTGGAGGTATTCCTGGTCTTAAATCTTTTGATTTCGAAAATTCAGAATGGCTGTAGATTTAATTTATTTACATTTGGTATCAGAGCAGTATTTATGCCTCTGCCTTGATGTGTCTATGAGTTGCCAACACGACTCCTGAAAATGTCTCTGCCGAAATTGATTTGCATGTTTGAACATTAAAGGTTTTGAATTCAGATTTTCGATTATACCTGGATTTAGATCAAAATCTTACCTTGAGAAGCCTTTTGCTTATTCATACTTTCCCTCATCGGTCCTCTGGAATAACGCTTCAACGTGCAATGCAAATCTTTTATTTTGTTTGTTGGAGAGACTGTTTTTATTTGTCTTGAACGTCTCGTTCTCAGGTATCTGAGAATGCTTTCTGGTTCTTATGTTCCATTTGCCTCAATGTTTGTGATCCAGCCGGAATTCTCTCATAGAAAGGGAACAGTGTGTTTGTGTTTTTTCTTTCTTTTATAGGATTGGTAATGCAGATAAAAAATTCCACCTGTTTTGTGACAATTTCTAATCGGAATTGAAAGCCTGAAATCCAAAGGAAGAGGATTCAACAAAAATACAAGCCTTGATTTCCAGTGGCAATGGATATTTTAACGTTTCCGCTGACGTGTTTAGAAACCTTTGTTTAGGATTGCGGGGTCTGTGGTGGATTTTTTATTTTTATTTTTGCACTGTTCAAAATACTGTTCAGTGCACTTCGCTTCTGCCATTTCGTCTGGACTCTGTTTTGTTTGAGTGCCTGGAACCGGTCATGTTGTTATGTGAAGAGTGTAAAACCTGTAAACAACAGCACATAGAGTTACCCACGCTGCCTCCGGACTACTTGTTTAACCATGAGGCTATACCGATTCCATGGCCAGACAATATATCTGCATAGGGCACCTTATAATCTTCTGTCTACCCCATTGACATTACAATTTCGATAAGTTTAGATATCGTTACACCTGTTTCTGATGCGGTGATTACCGTCCATTAACTGCATCGTTTTCTCATTTTTTTTCCACGGTCTCTCTCAATGTTTTAGATATGAGGAAGCTTGTACTCTCTGTATAAATCTAAATTTCTTTTCCTTGGAATTTTCGAGGAAAACTTTAATATATAAATATACAACCTGTCAATGCTGGGATGATTTGCTCTGAGTCAGCGTGTGGTGATCCAGACTGGTTTTGCGTGTTGTCCAGCCAATGCCTTTGGTACAAATTACAGTTAGCTCATTCTGGAACTAACTTTCCGGGCGAACATTTGCCATATTTTACAATTAGTCAATATGATAGTTATATTGACTTATAATAAACAATCTCATTTGTGAAATCAAGATTTTAGGAAGCCGAAATCATGCTTTGTTTGATTTTTGCTTAAACGTTTCCACAATCTTTGTTATGGCGCACTCAACTGTTTTTGCCGCCCCTTAGTGTTGATTTACATCAATGTTCGCTCTCTTGCTCTTTCCATTTGAAATTTCATTACAAATGCCATTGCAAAGAAGAGTGGAATTGCAATATCATGGAATAAATACTCCCTTAAGGAAAATGTAGAGAAAATGAAAGAGTTGGAGATATTTACATTTCCGTATACCTTTTTCTTGGTTGTGTAATTTTGGTATGAATATTAAAAAAAAAAAGTTAGGAACTTTTATTGTGTGATAATTAAAAAAATAACACTATTTTTTAATTATTAGTTGAACCATATAAATTATTTTATACGGGTTTTGTGTTATAACATATGGAGTTAGTTATACATGTTCTGATCATTTAAGAATTCATTCTTATTTTGGCAAAGGAATTTATATTTGGAAATTTAAAGAATGCATATTTTTTGGCAAAGTAAAAGATTGTGATGAAAGTAATTAAAAATATATGTATATTTTTTGTTTGATTTATAAACTTGAGGACGGAGCCTGAAGTCAAGCAAACTAGCCTTCGAACTGCATTTGCTATGCAAGTGCAAAGTAGATCAATGTTGCTTCAGTCAATCTCCAGGTTTTGTTTATAAATTAAACAATTGCTTGGCAGTCATTTACGTTATATGGAGTTTATTTAAAATGTCAATTTGACTTACTCCTTTCAGTAAACATTATTTTTACTGGTTAAATTTTTGTTTATGTCATTTTTGTAAAAAATAATGTCTAGTGATCTATATAATTTTAATTAATTAGAGAATAGCCACATCATCTTTAATTAAATAAAATTATATATTTTGATTGGTTAGATCACATAAAGATTATTTAGACATTAAATTGTAATTAATTAGACTAAATATAATAAATTTTATCCCACAGGAATTTTTATTATATTTATGTAATT
>APFE031602590.1:0-70220 GCA_000404065.3 Pinus taeda
TGGAAATCTCAAGGATATAACCTTTGACTCTCTTGTGAAAAAGTTTGCTGAAAGAGAAAAAGCCTTTGGAAAGAAGACAGTCCCTGAATCTTCTGAAGAGACTGTATGCATGGCTAATAAAGAAAAATATCATGCTCAAGATTCTACAAGAGGAAGAGGAAGACGAAGATACTTCAGAGGCGGGGGCGCAGACATCCTCAAGGAGAAAAGGCAGATTTACATTGTATTCGCTGCAAAATAAATGGATCACATGATGCCTCTACATGCAAGCTACCATGGGACAAAATTGAGCAGAGAAGAAACCAACAGAAAGGTAAAAATGATGATACAGACAAAGTTAAAGCACCTGAATCCGCTCACTATATTGAGGCACAATGTAACATTGGAGTAAATGAAGATTTGTTTAGCACTTCACTTTCTTCCTAGAAAAATGACTGGCTGCTTGATTCAGGAGCAACCTGTCATATGACTCATAGAAAAGACTTTTTTGAAGATTTCACTGACAATGTTGATGGAGTAGTTTACTTTGCAGATTAGTCAAAAATCAAGCCATCAGGGCTTGGCACAATCAGGCTTAAACTGCCTGGTCTCCCAGACTTTCTTCTTGATCATGTTTTATATCTCCCACAGCTCAAGAGAAACTTGTTGTCCTTGGTCCACATCTACCAGCAAGATCACTCCATTCATATGTTTGATGGCAAGCTTGAGGTGAGAAAATCATATGATCACTCACTTGTCATGAGGGGAATAGAAGAAGAAAGACTTCTCAAACTGCAAGGAACATCTGCTCATAAACAACATTTCTCATATATTACTCATCATGAATAAGGTACACTTCCATCAAGTTTATTATGGCATGCTAGATTTGGACATTTAAACTATGACAGTCTCCGTTTATTGAAGAAAAATGGTGTGGCTGGTTTGCCTACAATTCCTAGAAAACTTAAGCAATGTGATGCTTTCATTCTAGGAAAGCATAGCAAACAGTCATTTCATGACTCACATTCAAGAGCACATAGGAAGCTTGAACTTATTCATTCATATTTATGTGGTCCAATGGTTGTTCCTTCTGCAAATGGAAATAAATATATCATGACATTTATTGATGACTACACCAGAATGTGTTGGGTTTATTTATTGAAGAACAAATCTGATGCTTTCCTAACATTCAAGAATTTTCATAAATGGATTGAAAATGATGGACAATCTCATATTGGGTATATTCACACTGATAATGGAAAAGAATATACATCAAATGAATTTTAACAATATCTTTGCCAAAATGGGATTAAACATCAAACAACTGTGCCTTATAATCCCCAACAGAATGGTGTAGCTGAAAGAATGAATAGAACAATATTGAATATGGTACGATCCATGCTTTTTTTCAAAAATGTAAAGATATTGTTTTGGGCTGATGCTGTTCTATGTGCTGCATGTATAAAGAATAGATGTCCATCTAGTGCTATAAGAAAAAAGACTCCTTATGAAGGTATGGACATGTTCCTTTGGTAAAACATCTCAGGATTTTTGGTTCCACCTGTTATGCTTTGATACCAAAGGTACATAGAAACAAACTTGGTGCTAGAAGTCGTAAGCGTATTTTCCTGGGGTATTCAAATACCTCCAAAGCATACCGCCTCTATGATGAAGAAAATAAAAAGTTTGTTATATCTAGAGATGTAATTTTTCTTGAATCATCCAAATCTGACAATTTTGTTGAGCGGCAACTTGATCGCTTGGATAGATTCGCAAAAATGAAATCATTTCAAGAATTTGAAAATCAGATTCCACATCTTGAAGGGGGGATTCCTATACTAGATCAACATGTGGAATTTTCTTCTGAAGAATATTCTCCCCTGTCTGAAACTCCAACAACGGATGATGCTTTAAGTGATGTAATTGATAGAATTGGGAGACTCAATCTTGATTCACTCCCAACTCAATCAACAGAGCAGCCTGGACCATCTCAGAAAGGTCCCCCAAAGTAGCTGACAAAGACACTTGAAAGTGTTCATCCTGATGAAATTGGAAAAACAGGAACCAGAAATGCAAATCGACAAAATGGAGGTGATGTAGATGACTCTAATTTACCTATTGATATGGATGTTTCTTATGATTGTGAATTGAACTTGTCTACAGATTTTGAACCAACTTCCTTTAAAAAAGCTGCTTCTCATGATGAATGGAAAGAAGCAATGCAAAAGGAGTATGATGCCTCATAAAGAACGGCACTTGGAAGCTGATTGATCCTCCATTTGGAACCAAACCAATTGGCTGCAAGTGGGTCTACAAGAACAAGTACAAAGCTGATGGCTCACTTGACAAGCACAAAGCTAGGCTTGTGGCAAAAGGTTTTGCACAGAAGGAAGGGGTCGATTATGAGGAAACTTTTTCCCTCACAGCAAAATGGGCCACCATCCGGACACTCTTTGCACTAGCAGCTTAGAACGGTTGGAAATTCCATCCAATAGATGTAAAAACTGCCTTCTTGAATGGACATCTAAAAGAGAATGTTTTTATGTCCTAGCCTGAAGGATTTGTTGTGAAAGGCATGAACATAAAGTATGCAAACTTGTGAATTCCTTGTATGGCCTCAAACAAGAAACACGAGCTTGGTATGAAAAACTAACTGAGCATCTTTTGAAATTCAACTTCAATCATTTTGATCTTGATGATGCAACTTTATTTGTCAAGAAAGTTGGCAAAACAGTTGTATATCTTGTGGTATATGTAGATGATCTTTTAAGGACAGGGAACAATGAAAGCTACGTTGCATCCTTAAAGAAGGAATTGAGGAAAAGTTTTGAAATGACTGATTTGGGCTATGTCCATTACTATCTTGGCATTGAAGTAACCCAACATCCAAAGTCTACATTTCTTTCTCAAAAGCAATACATTGGAGCTTTGTTAAATAGATTTGGCATGACAGAGTGCAATCCTCTTACTACTCCAATGGAACAAAACTTAAAGTTCACATCTATTGAAGGAAAGGAATATGAGAATGCAACAAAGTATAGACAGCTTGTAGGAATTCTCAACTACCTTACTACTACCAGACCAGACATTTCATTTGTTGTTGGAATCCTCTCTAGGTTTATGCAAAAGCCTTGTGAAGGACATTGGTCTGCTGCAAAAGGAGTTCTAAAGTACTTGAAGGGAACTCAAGACTATGGAATCAAGTACACACAGGTGGATGACTTCAGTTTGATTGGATACTCTGATTCAGACTTCGATGGAGACAAAGAAACTGGGGTATCTACTTCAGGATATGCTATGAGTCTTGGATCAGGAGCTGTCTCGTGGAGATCACACAAACAATCAGATCCAACAGATTCCACAATAGAAGCAGAATACGTGGCAGTAGCTGAAGCAACAAAAGAAATTGTGTGGCTCAGGAAAATTCTTGAAGATTTGTAGGTAAAACAAGTACAATCAACTCTGCTCATGATTGACAACACCTCTGCAATAAAGTTGGCCAAGAACCCAAAGTTCCATGATCGAACAAAGCACATTAATACTAAATATCATATAATCTGACATCATGTTGAGGCCAAAACAATCCATGTCCTTCATTGTTCCACAAATGATAAAATTGCAGACATATTCACCAAAGCGCTTGGAAGAGAAAAACTTGAAAGATTCATAACGATGCTTGGACTCACCAACATCCATTCAGATTAAGGGGGGGGATGTTGACACCTAATCCTCACGATTAGGTGAATTTATGTAAATAGTTAAATTAGGAATGTGAACAGTCATCAGAAGATGAACTGAGCAGTCACACCCTTTTGTATATAACAATAGCCTACCTAATGAAATGAAATGAATCAGTTTTACTGCCTATTAGAGTTAGTAACTGGCCTAAAAAAAATCATTTTAAGATTTTAGGAAATTTTTAAAATTTTATAAAATGTCAATTTTTCTATTTATATATAGATTTACAATTTACATACCCAAAAAATATATTTATTCATGTTATATATTCATTAATTAAATTTAATTTAATTAAACCTATATGATAAAATAGCGTATTTATAACAAGATAAATAGCAATTTACGGACCATATTATGTTTGTTTAAATAAATTTAAATTAAAAAATATGGGAAAAAAATAACAAATTTTAATATAAATTTAAAATCTTTAATTAGAAATTCAGTGAATTTGAAGATGAAAAGTGTGAAGATCATGACATAATATTAATGTATCTCGAAATAAAATATATCTTTTTAGTTTTTATGATTATAAAATTTGAAGTCAAATATATTTCCCAACTTAACTACCAAATTCATGTAAATTTCCTATGGTTTAAGAATTATTTTGAAACATTTTATAATCTGATAGATGGGATAAAAAATTTGTCGACTTACTAGTGGAGACATGGAGAAGGATTTGAAATTTACGGCATCATTTCGCAAATTCCACAATATTCTCAGCTCCCTTTGTGTTGACATTCAGAGAAATATCATATCTACGTTTTGTGAGAAGGCATTAGGATTTACATTCAACTATAAATGCTTTCCTATAGCAAAGGTTAATTAACTTGTCAAGAGGAAATATAAACGAACCTATCATCAAACACGGTGCTCGTCGCAATATTGACAATGGCTTCTAGATTTTTCCAGAGGTGCTCTTTGGTTCTCTCTCTATCAATTCCAAGATTATGATCAGTTGCAATTTCTCCATCCACACAAACAACTTTCTATAATACAAAGCTTTCAATGTTGTCTCTATGTTTCTCCCTCAAAGTTATGAACAACTCCATTTTCAAAACCTATCTTTCATAGGGAAGAAATGACATCAGTCGTAGGCGGAGCATTGACCAATTTATGAGCAGGAAGAGTACTCAAATTTGTCACTTCACTTTTGAAACATATTTTGGCGGACTTAGTTTTTGAAGATTATGCTTAAACTGAGTGATGTAATTGTTGACAAATTAGTCAGCTAATTTTGTGTTATGAGTTATCAGAATTATGACAACATATTAATAGATGTAGTTAGTGATCATTCAACAAATTATTATTGACAGTAGATTAGTAAGAAAAAGGATAATCAAATTAAAAATATGTAGGCTATATAATAATGTATTCATTGCTCCTATGGAGATATGAGATTCCAATGAGAGTTCAGTGCATCAATTGAGAATCAGACTTCTCTTATTTTTGTTCGTTAGTTTTGTTTATGTTTTCATATGTATGCTCCAGATAGATTTAACATCGTATCAGAGCTAGGTTAAGAGAGATGATTTATATGTAAAGTGTGTGTTGTTGCCAGGAGGTTTCAAAAGTTTGTTAAATCCATTAGCAAGAGTATTCATAATTTTGTGAAGCTTGTTCAGATTCAAGTTATTTGCGGCAGTGCTCACCAGTTAGTGGCAATGGCCAACAATATGAATATTTCTCAACCACAAATACTAATGTTTAAATGTGAGAACTTTGGTTTTTGAAACATTAAGATGAAAACATTATTTCTCTCACAATATTTGTGGGATTTCGTAGAGAATGGTTATACAAAACTAGATGCTGAAAAACTTTCCCGACGGACTCAAAACCAAAGAACAAAACTAAAAGAAAATCTTAACAAAGATTCAAAGGCTCTCTTCCTAATCTAGAAAGTAGTGCATGATTCTATTTTCCCAAGACTAGTTGGAGTAAAAAAGTCAAAGGATGCATGGGATGCTTTGCAACAAGCATATCAAGCAAGTGATAAGGTAAAAATTGTTAATTTGTAGTCATTAAAAAGAGAATTTGAAACCTTGTGCATGAAAAACTCTAATTCTATTCAATATTTCTCACTAGATTTATGGGTATAGTGAATGAAATTAGGTCTTATGGAGAAGATTTAAAAGATCAAAAAATTGTTAAGAAGTTTGCATGCAAAATCTGATGGGGTTGTTGTTGCTATTGAAGATTCTAAGGATCTAAATCAGTTGTCTTTGAATGAGCTAGTGGGGTCTCTTCAATATCATGAGCAAAGGATCAATAGATCTTTTGAAAAATCTATTGCGTGAGAATTTCAAGAAAGAAGAAATATTTTCAAAGACAAAATTGGTTCCTCTAATGAGGAAAGCTAGAACACTTTGGAAGAGGAAGAGGGAGAGGACAAACATACGGATGAGGGAGAGGTCGACG
This sequence comes from Pinus taeda, assembly GCA_000404065.3. Classification (NCBI taxonomy): domain Eukaryota; kingdom Viridiplantae; phylum Streptophyta; class Pinopsida; order Pinales; family Pinaceae; genus Pinus; species Pinus taeda. The sequence continues at coordinate 6,133 of APFE031602590.1, forward strand.
AAGATTTTTTTCTGCATACAACAAAGGAGGAGGTAATGATGATAGTGATGGAGGTAAAAGATTTAATAAATCCCAAGTTCAGTGTTTTTATTGTAAAATATTTTTCCATTATGAAAGAAATTGTTGGAAAAAACAAAAACAAGCGGCTAATTTTTTCTGAAGAAAAAGAAGAGGTTGGCTCTTTGTGCTTGGATTATGATTCAACTAATAATGTTTCCAAAGAGGTATGGCTTATGGATAGTGGTTGCGGCAATCACATGATAGGAAATAAAGATGGCTTTGTAGAGATAGATGAATCTACAAAATCTTATGTACTATTGGCAGATGACAAGACAGATGAAGCTAAAGGTAAGGGAACAATTGCTTTGAAGACAAAACAAGGAAAACCAAAGCACATTAATGAAGTTTCATATGTTCCTAGTCTATCACATAATTTTTTGAGTGTGGGGAAGCTCCTTCAAAAGGGATATTTAATTGTTTTCAAGAAAAAGCAATGCATAATCTATGATAAATATGATCACAGTAAAATTATTGCTAAGACTAATATGCGACAAAATAGAATTTTTGCTTTCAGTCTCCCTTGTGATGCAAGTACAACATTAAATGTTGCTTATGATGATAGTTCCTGGCTATGGCACATAAGGTATGGACATTTGAATATGAAAGGCTTGAAATTGTTATATAACAAGCAAACGGTCAAAGAGTTACCACTTATTGGTTCTACTGATAAAGTTTGTGAAGGGTGTATTCTTAGTAAGCAACATAGAGATTCATTTCCAGTAGGAAAATCATGGAGAGAAAGAAAACCATTGGAACTAGTGCATGTAGATATATGTGGTCCTATGAAAACCTTGTCTCTCAACAAAAATAAGTATTTCATTATTTTTGTGGATGATTTTAGTGGAAGAGCATGGGTATATCTCATTACAGAAAAATCTGATGCATTTGTCTTATTTCAAATATTTAAATCTCTTGTGGAAAAGCAAAGTCGTTATTGTCTAAAAACATTACACATAGATAGAGGGGGAGAATTCACTTCTGATAAGTTTGGTTCTTATTCTAAAATGAATGGCATTCAAAGGAAATTGACAACTAGTTATACTCCCCAACAGAATGTCATTGCTGAATGTAAGAATAGAACAATTGTTGAGATGGCTAGGAGCATGATGAAAGGTAAAAACCTTCCAAATATTTTTTGGGCTAAAGTTGTAGCTACGTCTGTTTATTTTCTTAATAGATGCCCAACATGAAGTGTGCAAAATATTACCCCTGATGAATTATGGTGTGGAAGAAAACCCAATCTTTCTCATTTAAGAGTCTCTAGTTGCATTGCCTATGCTCATGTTCCTACTAAAAGGAGAAGAAAGCTTGATGATAAAAGTGTGAAATGCATTTTTATTGGATATTCCAAGGAAACCAAAGGTTATAGATTTTAGAATCCAGAAACTGAAAAATTAATGATTAGTCATGATGTGTTATTTGATGAGAAAGAGGAATGGCAGTGGAATCATGATGTGCAACAGTAAAATCCAAGTATTGTTGTATAAGAAGATGAATATTTTGTTTCTGCAAATCCATCCAGTAATCAAAATATTTCAAAGGCCACATCCACTCCATCATCTTCTGCTACTTCAAGTCATGTTTCAAGTCCAAGTCCTCCTCCAAAAAGGACAAAATCTTAAAATGAAATATATAATTACACTAATTTTGCTTTGATGTCTCAGATTGAAGCAGAGCCAATATGTTTTGAGGATGCAGTAAAAGAGTTAGTTTAGTGCAAAGTAATGGATGAGGAGATGGCAACGATTAAAAAGAATGAAACATGGTAGCTTGTGGATCGTCCTATTGAAAAAGAAGTAATTGGGGTTGAATGATTGTATAAAACCAAGTATGAAGTTGATGGATCAATACAAAGGCACAAAGAGCATTAGTAGCAAAGGGATATCCTCAACAACCAGGTATTGACTACAATGAAACATATGCTCCTATTGCAAGATTTGATACAATCGGAACTAGTTTGGTATTGGCAGCACAATATAAATGGTTAGTTTATCAATTTCATGTTAAATCAACCTTTCCAAATAGTGAATTGAAATAAGATGTATATGTTCACCAGCCCCAAGGATATGAAGACGCAGGAAATGGACAGAAAGTGTACAAACTGAGAAAACTCTTTATGGGATTAAACAATCTCCAAGAGCATGGTACAATAGAATTGACACTTATGTTTTGAAAGAGGGGTTTAATAGAAGTGAAAATGAACACACATTATATATCAAGTCAAATGGTAATGATATAATAATTGTGTGCTTATATGTAGATGACTTGGTATACACATCTTCAAGTAATTTGTTAGTGGAAGAGTTCAGAGAGGTTACAATGACTGAATTTGAAATGATTGATTTGGGTTTGCTCCATTATTTTCTTGGCATAGAAGTGAGACAAATGAATAACGAAATTTTTATTTCACAAGAAAACTTTGTTTCAAATTTTCTTAAAAAATGGAAAATGAGAAATTGTAAACTCATGAGCACACCCATGAATACAAATGAAAAATTTTCTATAGAAGATGGAGCTGAAAAGGTATATTGTCAATTCCATAGGAGTTTGGTAGGAAGCCTTTTGTATCTTACTTCCATTAGGCCTGATATTATGCATGCAATAGGCTTGATTTCCAAATTCATGCAAAGTCCAAGTGAGATTCATTTTGGAGTAGCAAAAAGAATTTTGAGGTATGTCTCTGGAACAAGAAATTATGGAATTTGGTATACTTCATCAAATAATTTTGAGTTGGATTGTTATACAAATAGTGATCGGGGTGGATATTTTGATGATAGAAAAAACACTTTAGGATAGGTATTCAACCTTGGATTAGGTGGAGTATTACGTTGTTCAAAGAAGAAACCAACTATTTCATTGCCTTCTACAGAGGTGGAGTATATTGCAGTAGCAACAACAACATGTGAAGCAATTCGGTTGAAGAAAGTATTGTTAGATCTAAAACAAGAACCAAAATATACCACAACTATTTACTTTTATAAATTGTCTACCATTGCCATAACTAATAATCTAGTGTTTCATAATCATGCCAAACGCATTGATATCGAATATCATTTCATAAGAGACTATGTGGATAAAGGAGAAATTGTAATAAAGTTTTGTACAACAAATGAAAAGCTTGCAAATATATTTACCAAAGCACTACCTAAATGGAAGTTTGAATACATGAGTGATATGCTTGGAATCACCTCATTAAGAATTAAGGTGGAGTGTTGAGGATAATGCATAAACTGAGTTATGTAATTGCTGACAAATTAGCTAGCAAAAATTGTGTTCTCAGTTATCAAAATTAGGACAACAAATTAATAGATTTGGGAAAATATGCCGCAAAGAAAGCATTAATGAACCAGAGTTAGCGGGAATGGTCAAATTCAAATTCAAAAAGCGGTATAAAACACAAATGGTTTCCCAAAAAATAACACTTGGTCACTTGCGAATTGAGTGATTAAGCAAAGTCTTGAGTATTGTGAGTCAAGCGTTGATTAAGCCCCTGAATGTGCGAGTGATAGATTGTTGCACAACTACAATGACAACAACTAAGGATGGTATGGGGATAGAAGAGGTGACCGTCGGTGAGGCCACGTAGGCCCTAGCTATGGAGGATGTTCCAGAAGGTGCTAGGATTGTGGCAGAGATCTTGAAATCACTGCGCATACCGAGACCCAAGAATGATAAACAAGCAATGGCTCCCGCACGCATGTCCCCGCAGAACTTGCTGCACAACAAACTGTCAATGGAGGAGAAGGGGAGAGCAGTCACTATAGAAACATACGAAGAAGACAAAGATCTGCAGGCCATTATCATCGCAGAGGAAGAAGACGAAGGTGTGGAGGTGGATACTCAACCTATGCTCTCGGCGATAAAACTGTTGGCCTATGTCCCCCTGTGAAAAGGGAAGGCCAAAGTGGCCAAGGACTTGGACGAGACCAAGAGTTCACTCTAGACCTTGCTTCTCCTAGATGGAATTATGTTTGAAGGCATGCACCTGCGCTGTGTGTCGACCATGAAATTTTAAGATTGGGACCTCACTAACTTTGAGGAGTTCCCTCACCTGGAGACTAGAAACCTCATGAAGCAGAACACTGTGGGGGTGGTGATAACATTAGAGTCATGAAAGTGGTTGCACGGTCTGCAAAAGGTCAGGCGGCTAAACCTACTCTGGGTGTTGCATTTCCACTGCCCTCTAATAACCATTTTCATGATCAGGTAGCTACTTTTCCTCGTGCATGATGGATATTTATGGCTGGAGGAGCCCATCACACAGTAGAACTAACTCATCATGTTTCCTCGCTTCCATACAAAGGAAAGGACCCTGTGACGATATCGGAAGAAAAGGGAAGTGATTTGGTCCTTGCAGAGGCCATGAAGATGAAGTACAAGCTGGAAAAGAAGAAGAGGGGCTACGTAATCTCCAACATCAAGCACAAGGTAGTCTACATAGCAACCCAAATCCTAGTAGGCAAAGTTATGTGCAAGTGTCGCGCCGACAAGGCACCTTCACCGGTGGTTGCACTAGCTGTGCAGTACGTAGAGGGGGTCCAGTTTAACTGGTCCAAATTCCTCTACATAGAATTCTTAGAGAATTGTCACGAAACCCAGGAGAAGGGTAAAACCTTCCACTATGCATGGTTGTTGCTATCCATAGTTCTCGTAGTCAGGGAATCGCCAAAGGACATTCAATTCCCCATAATTGACAGAGATTTATCGGAGGCCACAAAGTATGCTTCGCTCTATGCCACGAAGGATGCTATAATGGTACACAACAGAAAGATCTTTTGGGTGCTCATGGAGATGAACATCTGAATGTGGATCAACCGTAAGCCATGGTTGTTGCCCACAGTTTACAACAGTCTGCAGAGCTTTGCAAAATTCAAGGTAGACATGCACAACATCTATATCAGGGTGCGCAAGTATCCGACAAAGCAGTGGACGAAGATACCTTTTGTAGCCACTGATGATGCCATTTTTAATTTCTTGGAGCCATGCACTCTGGAATGGCATGCCCAAAACATTGCAACATCCGAGAGGTCTGCAGTGCAAAAGAAGAAAGATGACGCCAAGCTTCTTATTGCACAGTTGTATGAGAAAAGATGGAAGGAAATAGCGGCAACTAAAGTGCAGGCAGCGCGGGAGACGACAAATATAGCAGCTAAGAAGGAAAAGGCCGCAATAGCACCAACAGCACAGGCAGCATCTGTGAAGGTGGGCAAGGGACAAACAATGCCTTCGCAGGGGTAGGAGACAGAGGAAGCAGAAATAGAAGGAGGCGCGGACCGATGAACTCCGTCAACACAGCTAAAGCACCAGCACCCAGCAGAGTGGGTAGAGTTGTGAAAGAAGGTCAAGGCCTCGCAATTATCCATCGACCCAATCACCCTAACTGATTGTGATCTGCATGACATCGGCAAGACAATGTGTGATGTCACAAATGAGGCTCTTCAGGATGTCATGCAGGAGCACCAAGCCATGTTGCAGGCTCTTAGAGCGCAGTTGCAAGACTTACAGGCGTGCCTCCCCTCAGGCTGGTAGCCTTTCAACCAACCTCACAGTTGGATCTGTGGCAGCAAAGCAGATATTACGTGCACGGATGAAAAACAAAATCGTGTTGCTGGAAGGAGCTCTAGTGACATCAAACTAGTATGACAGGCTTTTGGTTAGCACGATGAAAGGTCTCAGGGTTAATCAAGCTACCCTTCCCTGTGAGACATTATATATATTGTAGGATGGGATAACGACAGAGCTATGTACTAGGGAGAGCCACGCACTCCAAGTCCTTAGTGAGAAGAAGATAAACATGGAACAACTTAGCTTGCAGCACGACTAATTAGTGTCAAAAGATTGAGAGCTAGTGTAGGTGATAGACAACGCTTGCCGAAGCATCCCAGAGCTAGCCATCCCAGCAAATCTACCAGCGGAGTTGCGGATCCACAGGCTAGCAGCAGGAGTCCGTGAGGCCAGGGAAGAAACAACAAAGGTTCAACTGGAGCTGAATCTTCAGATCGCCGAGCTACAGTTAAAGGCGCAGCCATCCACTCCGCCGGAAGTCAGAGAACAATAGACTAGTACTATCATAGCCCCATTGGAGGAAATCTAAGGTGCAATGTGAGAATGCACGAACATGTTGGAATAATCACTTGAGGTCCTCACAACTCCACAGGAGGACCCCAACATCCAACGCCTAGAGATAGAGGCATAAGAACTCAAATAGTAGTATAACAGTGTCCGAGGAACTGCGCATAGAGTGGTCCTCAACCAATGGCTTGTGAGGATGTAGCAGGCTAAAGCACTAAAAGAGCAGGTGGACATGACACAACATAAGGAGGCAGTTCTAAAAGTGCACATCCAGCCTTAGATCGATGAGGCGTTCACCATCACAGCAGACATCGAAAGTAAGCTCGTAAACATACAGAGGATGCACACATTCATTCAGAGAAGCACCACAAACACAAAGGTCTCGAAATAGCGTATGCAGCAAATCCAACAGATAGAAGCTCAGTGTGTTGCTAACCTCCACATAGTTCGAGAACAGTTGGAGGGACTTCACACAAAGATCGCCATGCCGATAGAGTGACTCAAGGGTGAGTCACGATGTTTGTGTTTGGGGCCTATTCGACATGGAATCCCCTCAAGGCATGCTTTGAGGCTCAAAGCCCAAGTTTTGACCTAATTCTGTTATAAAGCTCCGCGAATTGAGGGCGCAAGGTGTGAAAGTATAATAGAGTCATAGGGTTGTCCACACTAGCTTTGTAATATAATGTCGGCTGGATAGACCTAACCATGGTTCGCAGACCATGGGATTGTGTAAATAGAGCAAGGCTCTAATTGTAAAAGATAGACAATGGTAGAGAAGGAAGAGCCAAAGTAACTAAGTGAAGTGTGCCTTTGGATCGTAGAGTAGGAGAAGGCTCTGTAGCTGAGTGTGCAGAGGGCTAGTAGTCTGCATCTGTGTGCGCGGACCCCTACAGCTGAGTGCACAGGACGGAGTCAAGTCTGTAACCGAGGAAGGAATTAATAAAGAGAAGTTTTATAATAATTTTGTGTATCTATTCTTGGGTTAATGCATGATTGATTTGATTTGCAAATATACTATTTATTTACTGCATGCACCTATATGAATGGTTTATATTATTAAGTATACTTAAAGCACTCAAGTAGGCAAAGTTAAGTAACTAACGTCGGAATACCATTGAGGTCTTGGGTAATAAGGTAGAGTGTAACGTTCAAACCCTCGGTAGGGTTGCGCGAAGGTAGTATATCAGGCTACGATGTAAGGGAAATTGCACATAGCGACTTGTGCGTAGGGTCAAACCGCAAACACTTGAACTCATTAGACATATCCAGGATGCGGAAACCTAGTTCCAGCACCCTCTCATACTACTTCCGGTGAGACCTCAGTGCGTGCTCCACAGAATGTTACCGGAAGGGCCAGTAGTACCGGGATTTGTTTTGCTAATTAACTCTAAACCTCGGTCAGGCCCCAACAAGCCAACAATCATTCAGCAATTTATTAGGGACAGTAGATTAGTCAGATAATGGATAATCAAATTAGAAATATGTCAGCTATATAAAAATGTATTCATTGCTCCTATGGAGATATGAGATTCCAATGAGAGTTCAGCTCATGGATTGAGAATCTGATTTCTCTTATTTTTGTTCATTAGTTTTGTTTATGTTTTCATATGTATTCTCTTGATAGATTTAACATCTACATGGTTCACCCTTAGCAAAACAAAAGTGCGGCGAATCACAGGATGTGACTGTAATATTTTTTCGATGAAATCTACATCAATTAAACAACAATTAGTTATATGTGTGTATGTATATATATATATATATTAAACCAGGATCTAACATGAGTCCAGAAATCAATTTTTTTCCAAGTGTATAGTTATTTAGAATGCAAAATACAATATGTAGTTTTTCATTGTTTAACTTGTATTTCTAAACCATATATACAATATATGGAAGAGGAAACTCTCACCATTTCAAAGGAAGAAAGGAAACCAAGAGGAGAACTTAGTTTTGGGTAGCAAGAAGCAGGCTTGTTTCAAAGACAAGGAGAAAGGATAGGTTGCATCTCACAAGTGAAAAAGGGGGTTCTTTCAATGACTACAAACCATAGATCATGTGCCAATAAATAACCAAAACAGAGCAAAGAAAATTATGGCTGACAGCTAGTGCTGATCTTTTCTTTATTTTCTTTCCTTTTTTGTACTTTTTTCCAACCATCGAAATTTGATTGAATAAGAACCAAAACCAATTATTGTCTCACATGTGGGACTTCATTTTCAAAATCTAATCTCTCTAAGATGTGCTCTTTTTGTGCTCCCAATTCCACCTAATTTCAGGGAGTCCTCGAGATTCATTCATTTCCGTTGAATGTTGATCATTCTTAACTAAACCATATTGTCCCCATTTAGTTTTTCTCCCTGCTGGGATGTAACATTCATTTCTTCTTTTTTAGGTTGGCTTTCCTTGTTATCTTCTTCTTCATCCTTAGAAGGACGATGCTTTGAAAACTGGCACCCTTTTGGTCTTTGAGACTGCCTCTACTTCTTCTTCTTGGGATTCTTCTTTACCTGTTCACATGAGTTTTGTAAATGACCTATTTGAAAGCATAGACACCATTGGAATGTAGTGTTCTCATAATTAAGAACTTGTGACCAGTGGAAGTTATTTTGTTTCAAATTTATATGATCTAGGATCCATTTGCTATGATCAATCTCCACACATATTCTGGCATATGTGAAGAGCCGATTTTCTATTATTTTTAGATCCTTTTTTTGAATTTTTCCAAAGACATTCCTATATATTCAAGTACTTTATGATGCCAAAAAGGAAGGGGGAGATTGAAATCGTCACCCAAATTGACATAGTGGAGACCACGATAGTGGTGGCATCAAACTCAGCGAACCATGGAGTGATGAATGGTCTCGCTCTACTCCATGACTAAGCCCTTCATTTAAAGCATAATCTAGATCCTTCATTGTCTAAAACTGGACTATGAAAAATCCCTTTGAGAAAAAGTATATGTCACAGTTTGGAATCCATAACGAGAAAATCGAATAAAATAAAGCTTTAGGTTTAGGTCATAAGCCATTGAATCTACAAATAACTTCTTTTGATTGAAGAATGGAGGAAAGGGAAGATACCTCAGGGAGATTTACATCCATGGTTGGAGCATTTTCCATTTGTTCTACAATATAGGCACCTGGAATATTTTGGTTCTTATTTGTCAGGGTAGAGGTCTTCCCTTGGATTGCATCTTTGAAAGAGACAAAGGTTCAATTTGAAGCCCTAACTCCATTAGCACCCCCATGTAGCCTTAATTTTAGAATCAAAGTTGAGTTTCCTATAATATTATAATCTTTAAGCTGAAGGGGATATTGTAGAACCTTCCCTTCAAATTGTAAACTCTGCAAATATGCAGGCATGTCCCATCCTCCATGAATAAGCAGTTTGAGAGAAGAGATAGAAAATGTTTCTCTAACCCAAAACTCAAAGGTTTTCATGTAGGTGTTTTTAATAAAAATTTGAAAAGAAAGCTTCAGATTATTCTTTTCCAGTGGCTTTGGATCCTTGAACTGAGGCAAAAGGAGAGAAGCCCCATGACGAGGTCCCCCAGAGGGTGTACAAGGAACATAGCTGCTCCTTTCTTTGTTGTGTTCAATATAGACAATACATGCGAGACTAAGAAAAAGTGTACAAGGGCCGAAAGAAATCCCGTTGAAAATCCACTCATTCTTTTGAACATAACCGCCACACGCTTTTATTAAAAAACACAGAGATATATAATGCATAAAATCAGAATGAGGCCGATACCAACACAGGAAGATAATACCGACAGATAATTTTCTCGTGATCTCCCTTTGAGGTCAAACACACCATGAAGTCAGTGAGAGATACATCTCCTACATTCAAAGTCAGCGGTTGAAACCAGACTATGAGCGAAAGATAGCCTTGTTTCCTTTCTTCACTCCATGGCTTGAGCACCTTGATTGAAACAAAGCCATGAGCCATGAAAGTGGCATAAACAAAGTTAAAAACTTGTGTAGCCATAGACTCCATTATACCTCCAAATCACTTTCAAATAGTTATTGATATTTGGTCCAACATTAAGAGTTCATAAAAATTCCTAAAATTCTTCACTTTCTCTCACTAATATTTCATTTAACAATTAAAAATAACATTAAATTTACTAAGAAATTAAATATTCTCTTATAATTTACCAAATAAATATGAAATTATATTAAATAAAAAATTAATAGAAAATTATTATTTAAAAAATAACTTTAAAACATTTTTAGTTAATTTTTATTAAAAATATTAAATTAAAAGTTAAATAGTAAATTAACAAATGATATGTAGTTATAAATCATTTTTCATTTTTTTATTTTTTTTTAAATGTCAATATAATAAAATAATAATATAATTTTTATTAGGATATTTTTGAAAGGAATAAATGTATTTACAATTAAAATTTATTAAAATATTAAATTATTATGTGATGTTTTCATTAATTGACTAATTAACCAAAAATATATTATTAATTAGTAATAACTATTTATAAATATAATAACTTATTATCATTATAATAAAAATAATGTATAATTGAGTGATGTATGATTTATTTTTGATAAAGGAGAAAGTTTATTTTATTTTTTATTTTAGAAGTTAGAGATTCTTTTGATTTAAAGTTTGTATTTCTGTAAATTTTGGTTAAGAAAAATGTCAATTATTTTCATAAAACTTGCATCATAATGAAATTACTATTATGGCTAAAAATTTTAAACAATCTCATTAAATTATAAAAGAGATATTTAATATTTTGGAGATATAATTAGATTATAAATGGCTAAAAATTTTAAACAATCTCATTAAATTATAAAAGAGATATTTAATATTTTGGAGATATGATTAGATTATAAAAACAAAAAATCCTTTGAATATATAAATATCTTAGTCAGAAAATATCCTTCTACATGATTAAGTTCAGTGTCTCACAACTTGCTTGAAAAATAAATTAAATTAATAAACACAAATCATTTTCTTAAAATTTAGACTAACGAACAAAATATCAAATTCATTGTGGCAAATTCAAAAATCATTTTCTTAAAATTTCAACTAATAAATAAAATATAAAATTCATTATGCCAAATTTATATTTATTAAAAATTTTAAGTTTCATAAAATTGAAAATAATAAACAAAAATTCATTACAGGAATTTTATACTCATTATTTTAGTTTTATTTTTTAAAATTTCATATGTTTTTAAAATTGCATATATAATTAACAAAATATTATTTTAATAAAACGAATTTGAAACAGAGCAACATGATTTTTGAATGCCCATTAGAGAGAAATAATAATTCAAATACATAAAAAGCACATGAAATGGCTTGTTAAGACTACTTTCGTAAACTTTGAAGGTGCATTCCTTTCCTTGAGCTCTTCGTTGACCGGCGAGGACCAAGGAAGAAAAGAGAAACACAATACAACGTACAACATAAACTTCCGCCTGCAAAACTTTTCCGGCCATAAAAGTTTCAGTATGCCAAAGTCCGTCTATGTTAACGGAGACGGAAAAGTGGACACGACCTGACAGGTAAGCAAATTTTGCGATTCTGCAATGGAGATAAGGGTTGCCCTCACACTACTTTGTCAATTAGGTACAACCGGATCGTTATTCCAACCAGCTTAATCGTTAACTCACACCACTTTGTCAATTAGAGACAACCATATCGTTATTCTGACCAACTTGATCTAACGATTTTTATTTTCAAAATATATAAAATTCGAATTAATTAAATTATTATTTATTTATTTATTTCAATTAATTAAATAATAGTTAATTTAAATGTTTTTTCATAATTATGTTTTTGTCTCGAAAGTTATGGAAATTCCAGGTATATTTGGAAAAAATTTAACAAGAGATTTTTGTAAATCTAAGTAAAAACTGTCAAACTTCATAATTTTAAGTGCCTCTTTATTTCTAGGTTTTTGATGACACTGAATCCATTTCCACCCTAAAAACATGATTCAAACACTCCATTTACAAAAAAAAATTAATTTTTTTTACTCTGATTCGAACCACTTTTAACCATCTACTCCATTAATTAATTCCTCTTAGTAAACGACTCCTAAATTATTTCTATATATCACAACTACAATACCATTACAATTCAACATGAAAATCCATTAACGCGGCGTAACATAGAGTCGAAAGATGTAGGTTGTGTTTATGTGTACGTTGTTTGTCATTCAAATCAGTGTTAACATTCCGTCCACCAAACAAAATTTTATAGCGTTGTCTAATTTTCTCACATGTTGATTCCTTTTCTTATACTGTTTTCCCGTCGCGGTATATTTTGGATGTGTTTGTTTATTTTATTTACAATTGAATTTTATTTGATTGAATTATAAATTTAAACTAGATAATTTATAAATTTTAATTATTTAAAATATATATATATATATATATATATATATTAAATTTATTTATTAAATTTAAAATACAGATCACCATTTAACCCAAATTCTAACGAAGATATCGCTTAATTCCAGAATGTTAGGATGCTAAACACCTTTTAAACCTCCCCGTTCGACGGGTACATTAAAATCTGTACGTTGTTTTTATGTGAATGATTTATCCAAACGAAAGAACGGAGTTGATTTGAGAGCTCCTCGCGCCAGCAATCGGGTCCCGTCGAGCGCCGCCACGTCACCCTCGTCCTCCCATCACCCGAGGGCCCCACCGCCTGCAGCCTCCCCAGAGCCCCTCCTCCTCCACCAGCTTCCTCCCCTGCGCACACCCTCTGCCACCTTCCCCTGCCAAGTAACCCTACGTGAGGCTGCATTAAATTGCAGATTTTGAACAATGTAAAATTGCCTTTTGTACGCGCCCTTTCCCTAATCTACCTCATTCATGAATGACCATTCTGAATTCAACGGCCTCTCGAACAGAATGACAGGTCCCTGCATTCCGACAACTCCCCTACATTTCGAGATCTCCCGTGTGCTCTGAAACTAGTATGATTCATGCTTCTACTACATTGTGAACGAGATTAAGACGTTTGAATTATAAATGTTACAACTTACATGTAAGCCCGATTGAATTTCTGATGCAAGAAATATATTATTCAACTTTTCTGGTCTTCAGCCTAGCTTGTGAGTCATCTATTTCTTGAGTTGTATGGAAACAGAGGTTTTCCCACAATCAATTTCAAAAAATGCTAGTGTGTTTTTGTCAAACGCCCAAGCAGAGTTGTTGACTAAGATCTTGGGATATTTTACAGCAGACCAGCGAGAAAATCTGCTTTACCACCTCTAAAACGATTCACCTCGGTCAAACAAAGAGTCATCCTCAGAGATCTAGCTCTTCTGACCACTCAACTATATAGATTAATTCATAGGAGAGCTACAAACGTTACAACCAATATTTAATAGGGGCACTTTATTACAAATGCTACAACTTACCTGTATGCCCAACTAAATTTTTGGTGCAAGAAATGATGTTAAATTTTTCTGCCTTTCAGTTGAATTTCTGGTGCAAGAAATGTTGTTAAGGCTTTTGGCCTTTGGCCCGGCTTGTTAGTCATATCTTTCCGGACTTATATAGAAACCAAGGTTTCCGCACAAGTAGTTTCAAAAATTACAGAATTTGTCATTATATAAAGATAGAAGTTATTACATTTTACATTTAGTGAACTGATACGTGGAAGGAAATTTAGTGTTGAACTGATGATATTATGATCCCATGAAGGAGACTTGGATTGAGTCAATGGGAGTGGCATCGTCAGTGAAACTTGGATTGAGTCGATGGGAGTGCCACTATATTCATAAGCTAAATATAATCACCTAAAGTCATTCCAGACAGGTAAACTTGAGGCATATACATCAAAATTTTACAAATTCCAAAGTACTAAATCTCATTGAACATTGAACATTTCATATCCTACATTTCAGGTTAGTCATACATCCATTTGATTTATAATTTTACAACTTTACCTTCCAAAACAATTTGCAAGCCTCCTCCTAAAAAAAGATGGAAAATCAATTATGTTGGCACAGGAAAATGATTTTCAAGCGCTCCCACTTTAACTTCCAATACAATGTGCAAGCCTCCTTCTGAAAAAAAAGATGGAAGATGAATTATGTTGGCACCGAAAATCATTTTGCAACGCCTACAACAATGCTAGAAAATGGGGATGTTTTTTTGGAGTCTAATGTTTCAAGTGAGTTACATCACTCCTCATGACCAATACTAAGAGAATAATTATATGTATGAAGGAATTATATAGACATATTGATTAACTTAGAGTAGAGGGCTAATAAAGATTGATAATTTACAGTTTCTACAAGAAAAATGAATGAGAATAAATGAGATAGAAAAAGGAAAATTGACATGCCAATATAAGAGAGACAATGGAGTAATCAATCCTAGTCTAAAACACTAGTTTGGATTTGCCACATCTTTTTCAATCTTTGTGAGAACACCAAATGAAAGCACTATCACTTTATTCATGACTACTTTAGACTATTACTAGTTCACAACTACAAACCTAGGTTTAAGGAGGTGATTCACGTCCAACGACATCTCCTATTTATTGGAAAGCAACTAAATGTGTATTGATAATATAATATGTCATCTATGAGTAAACCACTATGTGGTCATTGTTATGCCAATGTGGTCATTTGTCGAGGAGAGACACACCCTTAGAAATGGAATTTCTCCTCTCCTTTGACTCCATACATGGGAGTTTTCAATGTTAACTAATTTCCAAAATTATAGATATAGGAGATTATTGAATATAGTATTCATTTCAAAATCCATGGTGTCATATACATATCTAATGGGTTGTAACCTTTCATTGTAGTTCTTCATGATTGGCTTATGAAAACATGGACCATAAATTTTAACCTTCTTCTAAGTTTTAAAGGTTTTTTTCATTATGAATTTTCAGGGCCACATGTCATATGTCCTTACAAAATGGGCAATGGTTTATAGGAAAAGTGGGCGTTTTCATCACACCTAGGTTCTCATAACCCAATCCAACAACCACGACTATAACTATCATTGTTGTGTGGGTGTATTTAACTGAGTTACCCCTTTATTTTTGGTGTCCACATGTGCTTGGGCATTGAGTTTTCATTGGTGAGTTTTATAAGTTATTTAAAGGATGCATGTCCAAAGATTCCCATCTTTTGAGAGAAAAAGGGGAAATGTAGTAAATCCAAGGCTAGAATAAAAGACAATTAACCCAACTTCGACCATAAGATATCAGGAAGAGATTGGAGCCTCCACCACGTTCTTGAATGAAACCACAAACCAACTAGGGGAATAGTGAGGAAAGAGGTATTTACTGATATTAGCACATATCATAATGTTATTGATATTGGGCCATATAATAATGCTGCTTTAACAAAAATTGAAGATTTGAAGAGAAAAAGTGTTGCAATGTGAGTTTTCAACACTCTTCTATGCGCTGGTAAATTAGATGTTTGGTAAAGTATGCCTATTTCATAAAGTGAAAACCAAGTGCATAAAAAATAAGTGTCTATAAAATATGAGTCAATGGCAACCAAGTGTATGAAAAACAAGTGTTTATCAAATCTGAGTTGGTGGAAACCAAGTGCATGAAAAGCAAGGGTTAATCAAATTCGAAGTTGTCACAACCACTTCCGAGGTGTTGGTAACCATTTCCAAGGTGGTGGAGAACGCAAGGGGAAAAAGTTCAGTTGGTCAATTCTTCGAACCTTCTAGTTGGACAGACAGGTAAAAGTGGCCACCTCAAATGGTATGAGCCAGATGGAGAAACGCTCTTACAGGTGTATGGGGCTGACACATTTTCAATTTTCAAAGAAGTTGGTTGGGAGAAGATTTTTCTACTCTTCATCAGGTACGATCTTAAGCTCACCAGTGATTTGATTGGTTTGTTTCATAGAAATAACACGTGAGTTTAGGGACTGTTATTCAAGTAACAAAAGAAAGCATCACCGAGGCAACGGAAACACCAGCTAAGGTGCAAAGATGGTTTAAGACACAAATGGTGCAAGGAGTAAATCTAAATTATTTCTTCAACGATGACAACCATGATCCATGTTGGAGAGTTGGGATGCACATAAATATTTTAAAGCCAAAGTGGGTTGAGTATATGAGGAAGATTCAACTTTATCGGACATGTGATGCTCATTTTTCCAAAATTTCCTTATACCATATGTGATTTCTTATACATTTGGTTGGTTTTAACATGATGAACTTGCCTCTTTACCTTCATCAAAACTTGGTTAAGATGGTGGCCACTGTAAGAAAAACAAGGGTTTGGTACCTAGATGATATATACCACCACATTTTGATCAAGATGTTATACACCCATGCAATGAACAATAAAGAACAATGGTCGAGGAGGACATTGGACAAACCTTTTCCAGAAGGTATAAGAAGAATAAAAATGTTGTTATATAGGTCAAGAGCAATTAACAAGTTGTTGAAAAAACAACTTAAAAACCTAATAGTAGAAAACACCCTAGGATTTATAGGGTTTATATAAGAAAGACTAGAGGACATTAGCTAGAAGTCCAGGAGACTAAGAAAGATGAGACCATGGAGGAAGGGCAAAAGAAGGATGAAGATCCTATAGAACCTAACCCTAGAATAGATTATGCAAGAAGGCTAAGAACCAGACCCGTGAACAAACTAAGGTTGGCGTTTATAGCTAAATTGAATCCAAATCTTAAGGAGCCTATTGCCATCGAGGATGAAAAGAAAGATGAGCCTACTAGAGATAAGAGGGGTTGTCAAAAGAATCAATGCCACAAGCTCTGACAACTGAGAAGACCGCACAGAAGAAAATAAAAAGAGCTGCAGCAACTGAGATGACCCCATGGAAGAAAAGCAAAAGAGCTCCAATAGCAAGACCCCACAGAAGAAAATAAAAGGATCAAGAGCTACAAGTGAAATCACAAAATAGGACAAGCTAAGAATCCTTGCAGAGGCAACAGAGGCCATTGTAAGCTAGTGTTTTTTGCTAAGGGTTTTTTGTCAAGAGGGATAGACTTTTTTAGCAAATTGTATCATGAAAAGATTGTAATATATGGTTTCTTTCCCGGATATTGTGGATCTTAAAATTTTGTACATTTTGATGTATAATGTATGAAAAATAAGGTCAAAGGCTTCAAAACCCTTTGGGATTATTTTTTTTGTGTATTGTGGCCTTTTCAAGATCAATATAGTTTTCTCTCTACTCTGAGCAATTTTCCATCTAAAGGTTACAAAAACCGTTGTGTGGTGCTTTGTTTTTTTAGATCAATATGCTATTCTTCTATTACGTTGTTATTTTTACAATCTAAACAATGAATCCAATACTTGTCTTGCCTCTAGTAGAGTTTTGAAGGAATTGCAACACTTATTGGAATATACTTGTAATGAAATAGAATTCATGTTTGATTGTAATGAACTCAGGGAAGGATTTAGCAAGTGAATTTGAACTTAGATTTGGATCATGTAATGTTTCAGTTAAGGTAGTCAATAGTAAGGATAAGGAAACAACTAGACTTTCATCCATAGTTCATGTACAAATAGACTAGTGGAAGGGCCTTGCAGAATTTAACATATTGTAGATGGAAAGACCTTGAAAATTTTAACAAACAAGTTAGTCATATTTGCAAACAATTTAGTGGATACTATAGATACTGTAAATGATCACTCTTTATTAGCCATCCACTCTAATTTAATCAATATATCTATATAATTCCTTCATATGTCATTTTTGTCATAGTGTTCGTGAGGGGTGATGCAACTCACTTGAAGCATTAGACTCAAAAATACATCAAGACATGGTTACCTAGAAGCCCTTTATTGACCCCTTAACTTCAATAATAATGTTTTTTCAAGGTAATTAACCTCTAACTTCACACCGACACTTCAATATCACCATTCTATAGCATTGATGTTGGAAATGGAAAATGATTTTCTAGCACCTATAGGAGCGCTGGAAAATCATTTTTCGATGCCTATAGAAATAATTTTCAAGAGTTGTTGGATGCAATCTAGTTTAGCTATAACATGTTGAAGAGTTCTGCAGTAGGTTATAGTTCGTTTGTGTTGGAAAATGGAGAGTAATTGTTCTAACCCCTCATAGCTTTGCAACCATTCTATGACATCAAACCATCAACCTTAAGGTTCATGGAGGGATGGAAAGACAAATTGGAGATGACTCACATTTAGTTGAAAAATGTTGTAGAAAGGATGAAATATTGGGTAGATCATGATAAAATGGAGATAGAGTTTTTATTTGGAGACTTTGTCTTATTTAAGTTGGGTAGTGAGCTCTGCAAGCCACTAAGTGATATGTCAAGTGACGTGATGACTTTGGAATAATGTTTTAGTTAAGGTAGTCAATACTAAGGTTAGATCCAAGTTAGATGCCTAATTCTTTGCATAAATTGTCCCCATTTAGGCTCATAGTTGACCATGATATTGATCTTGAAATTGAATTGTTTGACCATGATATTGATCTTGAAATTGGATTGTAGCCTACAACTAGAGGTCCCTATTGACGTTCTAGACCCAATCTAGAAGATTTGATGTGGAAATTGATTGAGCTCATTCATGTTTACTTCACCAAGCCTACTAAGCCCCTATATGGCACACTAGTCCTCTTCCAAAAGAATGAGGGCATTCCATAATTATCAATTTGCTTGGATTATCATATATTGATCAAGAAACCCATCAAAATGTTATATCCATTAGCTTTGGTGTTGTGTCTTTTTCATAATTTCATTGAGGAAAAGGTTCGTTGAAAGCTAGAACTGAGGTGGGAATACTGCCAAGTAAGGATTATAAAAAGAGAAGAGTTGAAGATAATTTTTGTGATAAGGTAGGGAGATTTTGAATTTCTTATTATTTCTTTTAGGTTATGCAATGGTATTTTCAGTTTTGTGCTAAAATATGTCAAATGAATAAATCCTTAAATTGTAATTTCCATGCTTCAAATTGCAATTTTAATATAGGTTTAGACTACTCATGAACCTCTAAAATAACAATTCTAAGGTGGCAAGGTTGTAAAATTGAACTGCTAAGATTGAAACCGTTGGATTTAAGAAAATACATGACTTCAAAATAACTATAAAATCCTTATTGAAAAAGGGTCGTAAATCTTCAAAAAAAAGGGGAGAATGGTAGTTTGAATCTACATCTTGGTGGTTATGTTCAATGTTGTCTGGTTTTTCCGAATAATCACATTCAATTTATGCAAGAACCAAAAAAAATCTAAATTTAACTTAGAAAGATGAATTCAACAACCTTAAAAACCCTAATAGTGGTACCCAGTAGGAAAGATAGTGTAAAAAATAAATAGCCATTTCATTTCAGAGGCCCATATATATATATATATATATATATATATATATATATATATATATATATAATATATATATATATATATATATATATATATATATATATATATATATATATATATATATATATATAATATATATATATATATATATATATATTACTACTTAAAATTATTGATAAGAAATTTGATCAACCCAACTATATGTTCATCAAAAGGATCAAGACTTGTTCCATTTGCAAAAGCATGGCACTGAGTGTCTTCCAGTGGGTTATCTATTCACAATACTTAGAAATATTTGTTTATAGGTTAGATAGTTGAGATATTTTCCATCACTCAAGCACATTCTAGAGTTGTTCCAAGGCCCATCATTCAAATCTACATGAGATTTATTTATGAATACATTCCCAAACAAATTTAGAGCTTAGAGAAGTTTCTATGTCCATTATGCAGGGTTCTCTTATTCCATGCATTCTAGCAAATAGAGAAGATTGATCTCCCCTTTGTGTTATTTCTTTGCAAGCTAGAGTGTGATATTTTGAACATGATGTGAGGGAGTTGGGTTCATTGAATTTTTTACTCGTAAATATTCATTGGGACAATAGGTTTCATAATATGTTTCCTTATTTTTTGCAGATTGTGACACAAAATGGAAAAGAAATGGAAGGCTATAATGGGCCTTTAGGTGCAATACCCTAAAGAGAAAATCATATTTTTTGGTAAATATTAAGTCTGGTCTTAAGTATCTAAGGCCAACATGAGTATTTCTCGAGTTGCAAAAATTCCTCTACATAGAGTCGACGAATTCATTAAAGGAGAGGAAATGAATCTAGAATATCCATGTACATTTTCCCGATGAAAAACCAAAACTTAAGGCTTAACCGAAGATCTGAGCTTAAGGGGTAGTGTTTCCCTACAATGGGAACTATAAGTATTTTAGTAATGCCTTCTTTAGATGATGGTATTAATAGTTCTTTATTATTTGCCATATGTTTTGATGTCTTAATTTTTTTATGTAGTTATGCTTGCTCATATGGTCAAGAGGAGAATAGAGTAAAATGTACAACCAAACTAAAGAAGTCATTTATGGAGAATAGGGGCTGCCATTGGCATTTTATTTTAAAGGTTATGGTTCAAACCCCCAAGATAACAATAATAACATACAAGATGTATGATCCTAAATATGGGGAAGGATGGCCTTGTCATGGAAAAAATGACATTTCAGGTGATGCTAGGTCTCTGCATCAGCTAAGGATTTCAAGAGACATGGTTTCTTAAGTCAATTTTTTTTTTCTATAAGTGCCAATTGACTCAGTTTGTAAAATGCATATTAAAAAATATGTTGACGTAGATACAACATATCAAGATAGGGATTTTTAGCTATGTAGAAAAGATGTCGCAAACATCTATAATCATATGACGAAAGGAAATTACCAACCTCATAAAAAAGATGAAATGAGTGTGAATCTTTGGTATGAAAACACCAAAATGATTTCTTCTTTTACCAAAAGTCGAATGGTGAAAATGTCCCTTTTATAGCTAGAATACAAACAAATTTGATGTTGGACACTATGGTTAAGCTATCCCATAATAGCTTAATAGACATGGATTCAACATTCAACACAAATAAATATGGGGTTAGTATTTTTGCAATGATTCATTTAGTGAAACCATTTTTATTGTAATGATTTGATAAGGTTAATGGAGTAAAATTAACTTCATTTTTTTTAATATGATAGTATTAGTTGTACACACTCATGGTGTTTGGCGAGCAACAAAGCAAGGTTCCTATCGCATGGGTGGTGGTCACGTAGTACAACACGGGATATATTATTGTGGTTGTAGAAACTATTGCATAGGTGTTATCAGCTTTGTCATGATTGGAAGGTCAATGCCTTTATGCTTGATAATGCATTGGCTAAAATTATTGCTTTGAGGTAACCTCAATCTTCTTATTTGACATTTCAACTTGTATTCAATCTAAATATTTCTCACTTAAAATTAATTAAATATGGCAGAAGCATCACCAGGTATGAAGTAATATTGTGTGTTTGGCATGTAAGGAGGAAATGGATCAAAAATGTTAAAAGGATAGTCAGTAGTGTAGAAAAAGGAAAATAGATGTTCAATGAACTAGGCCATATCATGAAAAAGTGTTTGAACGATGAAGTCACTAATGAAATAAATGGATTTTTCACCAAATTTGCAACTGAGGTGAAGTTTTTGGACTATTTCCATAAGAATTGGGTTTTCAGTGATAAGCTTAGTAAGTGAACATGCTCTTCCTTGTGTTTATACTTTTTTTTTGTTTCATAAAGATAATATATATTTACTAATTGAGTTTTTACGTTTAGGGATGTGGGTAAAAGGCTATCAAGATTTTCCTCATGCAAATCAGGAGATAAATAATGTTGTGGAATCATACCACTGTTATCTCAAGACTGTCTTTCTATCCAATCATAGAAAGAAATGTTCTCGCATGATGGATTTGATATTTTATACTCTCCCCAAAAATGTTGAACCATGTTATTGATTCAAGAAAATTTTCAAAACAGAAGGATATTTGAACAACCACAAGAAAGAGAAGCAAGTTAAATTGTCAATGGAGATAGTTATTGCAATCCTCATGAGATCTTATCTCATGCTTATTGGGTGAGGAGTCAAAGTAAAACTGATATTTGATATCTTATCACTTGGAATTGCACAAATTTTCTCACTTGTGATTGCCCATGGTCTATTCGTGGCAGCGTTTGCAGCATGCCATAAAGGTAGGTTGGTTGTATTCACATACAATGAATTCAGATGCTTTATTGGATCATGATAACACACCCAATACATTTAATTACCCTCCTAAGATAGATATGGAGGATCCAAACCTAAATATAGATGTCAACATAACTATCATGGTTGATAACAATGTAGATCGAAATGTTGAAGAACTTCAGATGACTAGAGAGGATTTGTTTAGCTACATAGACCTGTTGAGGAATAGCCCTCCTCCTACCTCAACCATGACAAAAAAGTTGATAGGTTTGTTTACAAAAATGTTGGATGATGTCAATGATCTTCATATTATGGGCTATGAATTCACCCTTGCGTTGGGTGCTTATGAGTCATCTTTGAAGACAAGGAAAAGTTTCCTTAACCTTAAAAAGAAAAACAAAAGAGGAAAACAAAGTGGCATATTGGAAATTGATTTGAATGTCCCTGCATCCAATTATGAACCATTTCAGTTTCAACATCTCAACAAGTGAGGGCATCCTTGTTCCAATAATGCATCCTCTACTGACCCGAGTAAGTTCCATAAAGTGATGAGATCAACATGTTTAGATTAGTTTATATAGACATAACCATTTCTTAATGAAGTACTGTGTAAATGTTTGTAGTGGCACAACATCCCACTAGTGTGTTTGCCCCTATGGATCATTCTTCACTCGAGCATGCTTTGTTAGTAGAAAACAATCCAATTGGCGATTTGTTAGGTTTGTTGCTATATATTCCCTCTTAATTTTCTCTTAAATGTGTGTACTGGATGTTATTGATGTTGTTGATGTAGTGTCTGAATGCTTGTAGATGTGAATGTATGTATTACTTTACATGCATGCAATAGGCTTATGTTTCATGTGATTCAAAATTCTCATTTTGGGAGCATTGTTCCTAGTATAATATTGGCATGCATATATTGAAAACTTGTGATGTGTCTGAAGAGTTGGTTATGTTGTGTACATCATTTTCCTGACAAATAAACAACATGCCAAAGACAAAGGTTTGGATATCCAAACAAATGATTTCGAGCCAACATGTACAAAAACATTAATGTATTTTGATTCTCAGTTCGAGAGCTTGGCATGGAATACACATAATTTTATCAATAGTGATATGCTTTGTTTATAAAATTGTATCATAAAAAGGTTGTAATATTTTATGGTTTCTTTCCCAGATATTAAGCATCTTAAAGTTTTGTACATATTGATATATAATATATGAAAAATAAGAAAAAATGTTTTAGAACTCTTCAAGGAAAAACCATTTGGTAATGTGGCCTTTTGAAGATCAGTATAGTTTCCTCTATGCAAAAGTTTGAACAATTTGAAATATTCTTGTGTTACTGGTTTTTTGTTTGTCATCCTTTTACGTGCTTGTTCACTTTTTTACTGTGCATATGTGCAAAGCTTCAGTATTAGAATATACTTTTAATGAACTAGAATTCATTTTTGATTTCTCACTCTCATAATATTCAAATGCTTTAATTGTTTTTCCATCTAGAGGCTACAAAAATCACTGTGTGGTGCTCTGTTTTCTTTGATATCAATATGTTATTATTCTATTACATCTTGAATTTTACAATATGAACAAAGAATCCAATACTTGTCTTGCCTCTGGCAGAGTTTTGAAGGATTTATAGCTCTTACTCATTTTTGCAAGCATAAGCACACACACGAGTATGGGCATGAGTGGGATTGTTGCTTCCCCTATTTTTAAAAGTGCTTCCTTTTATACTCACATAAAAAATTTAGAATATGTTTAATGCAAAGATTATAATGTCTAAAGATTAGTCATAGCATTTAATGGAGTTCCCTATAATTTCCCCCTTAGTTATCCCCTACCCTTTTTCCCTTAAAGCATTGTGGAAAGGAGGCTTCGTTGTATTTGGTATTTTGTTTTCATGGTGTTGAAGATATTCATTGTGTTTCTGTCAGTAGTGTCATTTGCAAGAAATTCTTTCCAAAAATCCATGTTTCTTCCAACCAACCCGTGTAGGAAATTGTATATATCTTTCTTAACTACATATTGTGTGAAGATAATGTGCCTGAGTTCAAGCCATTCTCGTACAGGAATGGTCCGCTGGGTAATGTTTAGATGGTGCCATCTTTATGCCTCTTAAAGGAGGGTTTAGGACTATGAGAGGTTGTTTTCATGTCCAATCTTTCAAGAATTTTCTATATCAAGTCCAATCCATTAAGGGATGTTACAATGGCCTTTGAATTTGTAATTTTGTTTAAGCAAAGGCTAGTGGACATGGAAATATACATGTCATAATTTTGGGATGTCTAAGTTGTTAAAAAAGAACCCCATAATGTGAAATGTAAATATCAAACCACTTTAACTCAGAAGGAAATTCAAGAAACACAAAAGAGAGGATATACTTAAGTGTTTTTCACAACAGTCATCATCCTAAGAATTGATATGTATTACACTTGATTACCTTTATTGAAGACAACCAAGGAAAGGAAAGGAATATCCCTGATATGGAACAAAACAATCTCTGTACATAACTATTTTTACAAAGGTCTTCCCGTTCTGAAAATATGGCCTAGAGTCTACAAATAATCACCTACAAACACTCACCCATAAAAGTCGAGTTTTACCCTTAGGCATAGTAATTTGTATTTATGTCCAACAAAAGAATCCCAAACATCAAGTCAACAAAGAGAATTTCAATAATAAACCGAGCAAAGAAAAATAGATATTATGGCCTTGAATGCTACATATGGTGGGTGTTAGGTTATGAACTCATTTATTTATTCTCAAAGACTATTTTTTTAAAAACTGTTTACACTAATTGGTTTTTGGAAGCGGATGGTAACTTATGCACTCCCTTTACAGTAGTTTTCCTCTAACAAGGGCCTTTTGCAAAATGTTAGTGCCTTTTCTTTTATGTGTTGTTGTTTGGTCAATTTAGTGTGTTCTAAATTTCTATATAAATTGTCAATCCGGGAGTCGTAAACTATTGAAGTGAAGTGCACTATCTGTGTAAGATAACCATTTTCTTATTTCTTTGTCGCTTTCAGTTTTTTATTTGTTTTTGGATTTATCTTCTTGTTGATTCCCTAATGTGAGATGGTGTGTGTGAGATGGTGATTCTAGTAATCAAGTATGGACAAAAAGTATTCAATGTAATGATGGCCTTTAAAATAATTTCCAAACTTCAAAGTGTTCCAAAGGTGTTCAAACTTACAATGATGAAATCAAGATGTGCCTAGATTCTAATTAACAAAATAGTGAACTAGTGACTATGGAACCCATTATCCTTGCTGGTGTATAAAGAAAAGAAAAGACTGAACTCAAAGCAATTTAAAAACTGTAAGCAAAGTAAACTAAATCATATCACATCAATTCATTTTTGACCCCTCACCATTTGACTCGCTCTGGCTATAGGAGGTAATCATACACAAATTGAGTAATCTGATATCTAAATTGCATAAAATAAAACTAAGATTAAACTACACATTCATCCTACAATCCCTCACCATTCGACTCGCTCTAGCTATAGGAGGTAACCGAGAATGTTATGAGTAATCTAATCACTAACTTGCAAAAGTAAATAAACTAGTATCAAACTATACATTCACACTCAATCCCTCACCATTATACTCGCTATGGCTATAGGAGGTAACTGAAGAATGATATCAATAGTCTAATATCTACCTTGCAGAAAAGTAAATGAACAAAGAAAAGCTAAAGAAACAAACAATGCTAGAATTAGAACCAATAAAACAAATCAGCAGTAGGACAAGATAATTCCATCATGTCATTAGTCATCAAAAACTATATGCACTGCCCAGGCTTCCTATTAGAACCTGAAATGCAAACAATGATTAGTTGACAATCAATTAAAAGCATAAAAAACTATGGACAGCAAATAACATAAATACCATGAGCAAGTTAATATATACAGCGAACAAATATGGTATTAAGAGCGTAAAATGAAGAAACACATAAAGCTATATAGCAACTACAGGACCTTGGTATACATGGGCCCTCTGCAACCTCGGTCAATCAAAACCAATCACAGATTTGAACTCGAAATCAGTGTCTTATCATATATTGCAATGCAGTCATAAAATAGAAACTAAGTCTCGGCTCAATGGCTTGTACAATAGTCAAGATTACATAACAGCAACTACTAGCCTATACGCATAAGAAGATGCATTATTTATAGTAGGACATACATAACTAATTCACACGGTCTGCGCTAGTAGCCAGACACGTAAAAGACCATAATCGAAAATTTAGCAGCATGGTAGCCGTGGGAAGTAAATCCAAGGAGGTGGTTTGTTGGATTCGGTCCATGAGCAGTCCCTAGGTGTTATCACACCTCCTAAAACTCAAGACCTTGCCACGCAATCCTCCTAGTGATGAAAACAGAGTCGTACCACCGCTAAACTCCTTGTGTTGACCACCGCTTGACCGACTTTGACCGCGGGCTTCTGTGGATGATTTGGCTTAACCAAGGGGACACGTTCCATGTCCACCTCCTTTGTAGCTTTCCCATGTGGTTGAGTTCTTCAATAGACAGATGTAGCATAGAGTTTAACAAAAAGGCTGCGGAAACTGATTCTGGCTGCAGAAAGTGACAAATTTTGCAGCTGGTTGAGCAAAATTCTAAATCAAACAGCAGTCACAAAGCATAGTTAGGAAACCATTTATATGCTCAATTTAAATTAATATGCAGTGATTTGATAGCTTAGAGGTTTAGGTAACTGCAGAAAAGGGCTAAAAAGGGATGTAGGGAAGATGTAAGTTTGAGACTCAACATACCCGCACTGTGAAGGTGTTGCATGTCCTCATGCAACCAAAATTTAGTCATCTCCCTTTAGTCTATGTATTCTGAAGCCTCTGCTAATACATCCAGTCCTCTCCTCTTCTTTCTTGGTGCTACCACCATTCTGGGTTTCCTTATCAAACATCTGAAGTTGAGATTGATTAATTCCCTGCTCAAATTTTTGCACTTCTTCTTTAGTTTCTTGTTCTTCTTCTGCCACAAACCCATATGTAACGTGGTATTATCATGAGTAATTTTGTCCACTTTGCTTTGCTCTTTTAATGCCTCATTTTATTGTTTAATGTGCCTGTTTAAAACCTCCAATTCAAACATTTCTTGTTTCAAAGCTTGAACTTGTTCATCTTGTGTTATGTGAGGCAGAATGCATGGTGTGCTCGGGCCTGCAGCTATCTTCTCTAAATATTTGAGGTAGTCATATACCTCTTGTTGTTTTGTATCGATTTCAGGTGTTTTCCTCGGGCTGGCAGCTATCACACATTTTTACATATTATTTTGTGTCCCTAAAAAGGTAAGGCCAATAATATCCTAAAGAAAGGATTTTATAGGCCGTCCTTTTGTCAGCAAAGTGTCCACCGCATGGCTCATCATGACATGCCTTGAGGATGTCAGGCATTTCATCTTCCCGAACACATCTTCTGATCACACAATCTGTCCCTGTTTTAAACAATTTGTTAGAAATCCATGAATATTTTGAACTCTCCTGAACAATTTTTCTTTTTTTCACCAGGAAATAGATGTGGAGGAAGTTTCCCTGTAACCAAATAGTTAGCAATATCTGCATACCAAGTAGCCTTAGTAGTTACTGCAAAAAAATATTCATCTGGAAACTTATCCTCTACAGGAGAATCTTCTTTAGTATTTTGGCTCCTAGACAAGAAATCAGCTACTGTATTTTGTTTTCCTAGTCTATCCAACACAGTAATATTGAATTCTTGTAAAAGTAAGAGCCATCTTGTAACTCTTCCATTAGTAAAAGGTTTTTTCATTAGATATCTAATCGCAGAATGATCAGTATAGACAAAAGTTTCATAGCCTGTTATATAATGTCTAAATGTATTGATTGCATGAACAACAGCTAGAAACTCTTTTTCAGTCATAGTATAGTTCAACTCAGTGGGAGTCAAATTTTTGCTGGTATAGTAAATGGCATAAGGAACTAAATCCTTTTGACCCAACACAGCTCCTAGAGCTATATCTGAAGCATCTATAGACATATGGAAAGGAAGTTTCCAATTTGGCCCTCTCAAAATGGGTGCTTCAGATATTCTTGTTTTCAAAGTTTCAAATGTTGATTCACAATCAGGATCCCATTTGAATTCATAGTCTTTTGTAAGCAATTTGAAGAGTGGAGATGCTATTTTAGTGAAGTTTTCTATAAATATTCTATAATACCTAGTAAATCCCAGAAAACTTCTAACATCTTTTTGACAAGTTGGAATCGGCAACTTGGAGATGACTTCAACTTTTGATTTATCAACTTTAATTCCATCCCCTGAAATTTGATGTCCTAAAGCAATCCCTTCAGTAAACATCATAAAGAATTTTTCATGACTCAATGAAAGATTTGTTTCTTTACATCTGATAAGGACCTTTTCCAAGTTATCTAGTGCCTCTTCAAATGAATCACCATAAACTGTAAAATCATCCATTAGACCTCTACACAATCATGCATTAGATCAGAAAAGATTCCTAGTACTACCCTTTGAAATGTTGCGGGTGCATTACATAATCCAAAAGGAAGCACTCGGTAAGCAAAAGTTCCCCATGGACAGGTGAATGTCGTCTTATCTTGATCTTTAGGTGCCACCTGAATCTGATTATAGCCACTAAAACCATCCAGAAATGAAAAGTACTTTTTGCCTGCTAGAGTATCTAATACCTGATCGATAAAGGGTAAAGGAAAGTGATCCTTTAAAGTAGCTTTATTCAATTCCCTATAATCAATGCATACCCTCCATTTACCATTCTTTTTAGGTACTATAACCAAAGGAGAAACCCATTGGCTATCTGAAATTAGATAAATGAAGTTTACATTGAGTAGTTTTTGGAGCTCTTCTTTCACTATTTCTCTAAGATTTGGATTCATCCTTCTCTGAGGTTGTCTGATTGGTCTACTATTTTCCTCGATGTAGATGTGATGAATACAAGTCTTAGGGTCAATACCTTTCATGTCAGTGTACTCCCATGCAAATGGAGTAGAATGTTTTTGCAAGATTCTGGTTAGCTCTTCCTGTTGTGTTCTTTCCAAGTTTTTTTTGATATTCAATGTTTTACCTGAAAAAATCTCAGTGGTGGAACTACCAAACTCTTCCATAGAGTAAAGAGACATTTGTCTAGATGATAGATACTCAATGTCAGAATTTAACTGAAATTGTGTGTGGTCATATTCTGAAGAGGTTTCAAAGTTTTCTAATGTGTTCAGAATTTGACTATCTTCACTGATTTCAGAAATGGTACAAACATGTTGTATAGTGTCCTCATCATCGACCCATTCATTATCTCCTATCTCTGTAATTGTTTTTGCTGGAGGATACAGATTGAATTTCTTTGTCGAATTATCATCAGAAATATACATATCCCCTGATCTAAAACTGATAAAAGCATCAGTTGTGGCTATCCAAGGTCTTCAGAAAATGAGTGGATGCCCTCCTAGATTACTCTTGGGAGTTAAAATCATGAAATCTACTGGATACTCCCAAGAATCTAAGGAGACCGAAATGTCTTCTAATACACCATCTGGTTTAATAATTGATTGATTTGCACGTTGCAGTAAAGTAGGTGCAAAAAGAAGATTAGGAAGTTTTAGCTGTTCCATAGTCTGTCTACTCATAATGTTGATAGCAGCCCCTAAATCAATCAAAGTATTTGGGATTTCTACCCCATTGATATGTGTTTTGACAATTGGACTACCGGGACCTACATACTTATGCATGGTAACTTTTCCCATCATGATATTTGCAATTTTTCTACCAGGTGGATTCTTCTTGTATCTCTTGGTTTCCTTCTTGGTATTTTGAGACTCAACTCCTTTATTGTTTTAGCTAGAATAGGAATTTCTCTAATGGCTTGTAACAAGGGAATGTTGATACAGACATTCTTTAATTCATCTAGAAAATCATAGTCAGCCAACAAGATTTGTTTTTCCACTCCTTTATCAATTTGTAATCTTTCAGGAAAAGGAGGTGTGGATAAAGATACATGTTGCTTGACTATAGGAGTTGTGGGGGTTGATTCTTTTTCTTTTTCTTCTTGAGTACTTGGGTTTTGAAGAGATGCTTCAGAACCTTTATTGGCTTTAAGAGATTCTTCCTCAGAAATGTTTTGCTTTTGAGTATCTATAGAAGGCTTGTCTAAGACTCTACCAAATCTGAGTTGTACATCATTGAGAGGAACAATCATATAGGTAGGAAATTGTTTTCCTTCTACCATCTAAGCATTTTGAGGGTTTTTATTATTTGGATTTGGCAATGGCTGGGAAGGTAATTGATTTGTCTTTTGTTGGAATGGAAGCAAGAGTTAGGAATTTGGATTCTGTTGAGAAGGTTGTTGTTGTGGAAATGGTAATGAAAGTTGTGGATTCTGATTTGGAGATTGTGGAACTTGTTGGTTTTGAAAAGATGGAGGAGATTGATAAAATTAAGCAAATATCCCATAAGGATTTTTCATACCTTGTACCCATGATTGAAATGGATTTTGAGGTTGGGACCAAGGTTGTTGCCAAGGATTCCAACTTGGTTGGGGTTGAAAGTTTGTGGGGTTATTAAACCCTTGATTTTGTTGCCCCTACCAAGGTCTCCTTGAAACAAAACAGAGAGACTCAATTGAATTTGGGTCTTCTTGAAATACAGCTTTGAGCCCAGGAATTGGAGGACAATCCTTGGTCTCATGGCTTTCTGAGCAAATCGCGCATGTTTCTACGATTTTTGCATCCAAGGGGCATTCCCTTAGAGCATGTTTCTTCCTACACTTAGGACAAAAGATGGCCAAAGCTTCAGCTTCTGCTTTCTGCTTGTTTTGTATCTTAAGGGTGTCTAGTTGCTCAGTAAGACTCCCTAAAATATTTGTTTTGAACTCATAAAGCATGTTGCCAATCTTAGCCCTACTCACTAATCCAATTGCAGATTTATTTGCTTTAATGAGAGAAGGATCTCTAGGCCCTTTTCCAGTTTTAGATTTTCCCCTTGGGAGATGGACACATAGCTCTGCTATATCATGAAGTGGAAGTTGAGATATATCTCCTTTCCTCATCATATTCAAAATATATATCCATTCATCTCTAATGGCTTTTAATAGAAGGGCTTTCAAGGTTTCTTCATCTAGGTTACTCATTTTTGCTCTTTTTAGGTTGTATTGAAATCTTTCAAGTAGATCCTCCAAGTTTTCATCTTATTTTTGTACCATTTTGAATACCTCATCCTTATGATTGGTGGGCATACAATAGTCCAGGTATCTATCCAAAAATGTTTGTTTCATGTCATTCCAAGTCCTAATGGATTGAGTAACTAATCCCATGAACCATTTTAGAGCAGCTTCCTTCAATGTTGAAGGAAACAACTTGAGCTTTTTAGCATCTTTCATGTAATCATAAGTTCGGCACACTACTTCAAACTCAGATAAAAATGTTTCAGGGTCCTCACTTCTCAACCCGTAAAAGTTTGGGAGGACGGATGGTGAGATGTTTTTCATTGTTGTTCGAGATTCCTCATCAACTATAGGAAATCCAACTGATTTGTCTCCATCCCTGTATCCCTCGTTGTTACCTCTACCTCCTCCATTGTTTCCTCCTCCTATACCTCTACCTCTACCTCCTCCAAATCCATTTACTACTTCCTCTATCATGATAGTTTCCTCAGAGATTTCAGAGTCCTTTGGTTCTTCTACTAATGGTGAACGAGGAGGAATTTCTCCCTCTTCTTCTTTAGGTGATTCTACTTCCTCAATTACAATGTGTTTTCCTGTAGAAGTAAAGAAAGGGTCTTTCCCTAACTCAGATTCAGTGGATAGTGTGGGAGAGTCTCCTAATTCAACTACTGCCTCTTGAATTCCAGGGATCCTAAGGCTAGGAGTATGAGTTGGAGATGTTAGAGGTGTACCTTGCCTATACCTTGGAGTGGATGGAGTTGTAAAAATTGAACTCTTGGCCCTAGCTATAAACCTTCCCCTAGAATCTCTTGCTCTATGCATGTCATTTTTATTTTCTTCAAGCCGAGTTAATAATTCTCTTTCTGGTCTTCCAGATCACTCTAGGTGCAAGAAGAGAGCATACTCAAGAAATTACTGAATCAATAACTCTCTTTTCTGATCCTCCAGGTCACACTAGGTGCAAGAGGAGAGCATGCTTTGAGAAATCATCAATTTTTACCTTCCTTGAAATTTTCTTTTTTTTTTTTTTTTTTTTTTTTTTTTGTTTAAGAAATTGGCTACCTAGTTTCACTTCCCCAGCAATGGCGCCAAAATGTTTGGTCAATTTAGTGTGTTCTAAATTGCTATATAAATTGTCAATCCGGGAGTCGTAAACTGTTGAAGTGAATTGCACTATCTATGCAAGATAACCATTTTCTTATTTCTTTGTCGTTTTAGTTTTTGATTTGTTTTTGGATTTATCTTCTTGTTGATTCCCTAAAGTGAGATGGTGTGTGTGAGATGGTGATTCTATTAATCAAGTATGGACAAAAAGTATTCAAGGTAATGATGGCCTTTAAAATAATTTCCAAACTTCAAAGTGTTCCAAAGGTGTTCAAACTTACAATGATGAAGTCAAGATGTGCCTAGATTCTAATTAACAAAATAGTGAACTAGTGACTATGGAATCCAGTGTCCTTGATGTTGTATAAAGAAAAGAAAAGACTGAACTCAAAGCAATTTAAAAACTGTAAGCAAAGTAAACTAAATCATATCACATCAATTCATTTTTGACCCCTCACCATTCGACTCGCTCTGGCTATAGGAGGTAATCATACACAAATTGAGTAATATGATATCTAAATTGCATAAAATAAAACTAAGATTAAACTACACATTCATCCTACAATCCCTCACCATTCGACTCGCTCTGGCTATAGGAGGTAACAGAGAATGTTAGGAGTAATCTAATCACTAACTTGCAAAAGTAAATAAATTACTATAAAACTATACATTCACACTCAATCCCTCACCATTCGACTTGCTATGGCTATAGGAGGTAACTGAAGAATGATATGAATAGTCTAATATCTACCTTGCAGAAAAGTAAATGAACAAAGCAAAGCTAAAGAAACAAACAATGCTGGAATTAGAACCAATAAAACAAATCAACAGTAGGACAAGATAATTCCATCATGTCATTAGTCATAAAAAACTATATGCACTGCCCGGGCTTCCTATTAGAACCTGAAATGCAAACACTAATAAGTTGACAATCAATTAAAAGCATAAAAAACTATGGACAACAAATAACATAAATACCATGAGCAAGTTAATATATACAGCAAACATCTATGGTATCAAGAGCGTAAAATGAAGAAAAACATAAAGCTATATAGCAACTACAGGACCTTGGTATACAGGGGCCCTCTGCAACCTCGGTCAATCAGAACCAATCACAGATTTGAACTCGAAATCAGTGTCTTCTCATATATTGCAATGCAGTCATAAAATAGAAACTAAGTCTCGGCTCAATGGCTCGTACAACAGTCAAGATTACATAACAACAACTACTAGCCTATATGCATACGAAGATGTGTTATTTATAGCAGGAAATACATAACTAATTCACACGGTCTGCGGTGGTAGCCAGACACGTAAAAGACGATAATCAGAAATTTAGCAGCATGGTAGCCGTGGGAAGTAAATCCAAGGAGGTGGTTTGTTGGATTCGGTCCATGAGTAGTCCCTAGGCGTTAGCACACCTCCTAAAACTCAGGTCCTTGCCACGCAATCCTCCTCGTGATGAAAACAGAGTTGTGCCACCACTAAACTCCTTGTGTTGACCACCGTTTGACCGGCTTTGACCGCGGGCTTCTGTGGATGATTTGGCTGAACCAAGGGGACACGTTCCATGTCCATGTCCTTTGTAGCTTGCCCATGTGTCTGAGTTCTTCAATAGACACCTGTAGCATAGAGTTTAACAAAAAGGCTGCAGAAACTGATTCTGGCTGCAGAAAGTGAGAGATTCTGCAACTGGTTGAACAAAAATCTAAATCAAACAGCAGTCACAAAACATAGTTAGGAAACCATTTATATGCTCATTTTAAACTAATATGCAGTGATTTGATAGCTTAGGGGGTTCAGGTAACTGGAGAAAAAGGCTAAAAAGGGATGTAGGGAAGATGTAAGTTTGGGACTCAACAATTGTTCTCTATCTTTGTATCAGATCTTGTGGTGGTCAATTTTTTCTTTATTTGTTACATAATTTGCATTTTGCATTGCTCTACTTTTCTTATAATATCATGTCTCTTTTTTAGAATATTTTACATGTCAAGTTTTTGGCGTTCATATTGATGGTAAGTAATACTTGTTACAAATAGTGCTTAGGTAGTTGTGTATTGTTGATTGTAAAGAAGGTATTGTTTTGATTCTTCGAGATTTTAATACTTGGTTTGTTGCTTCTAATTATTAGACGACCATCTTAAACTTTTGGAATTTTAGGCAATATATTTCTTGTGTTTGAATTTATCATTGTATACAATTTTTTCATAGTAAAGTAAGTTTAATGATGATTCTATTTTAAAAAGTAATTTTTTTGCTACCCTCTATCTTTTTTACACTTAAAATATAATCCTTGGCTGAAGAGGGGCCATGCTAGTTACGCCAAGTAGTTATGCAGTGAATTTTGTAGCAGTCATAATGAGCCATTATATTCTTCATGTAATGAGATGGACATCCAGGCAACATCTTTATTCGCTTATTTGAACTGCAATTTGTAATTTGTTGAAATTTGCAAGTAGATATCTAAAGAATAATATGGATGTTTTGAATAATACATAACATTTGGATAGATTTATTATAATAGTAATTACATTGACATATTAATCTGATTTGTGATTGAGATAACCAGAGGTATATATTTTCAGGGTCACTTTTGAAACAAACCCACTGAGTTACATTTCTTCCATTTCATTATTTTTTGGCTCAAAATATAAATAGAGTTCTCAAACAAACCCACTAAAACAAGAGATAAAAACATTTTAAGCCATCTTTCCTACAATTTGAAAATGCCAAGGAAACATACTGCAATGTGCAAATTGAGACTAAACCTCGATTTGAGACTAAACCTCGATTGTGAGGCTTAACCTGTATTTCATACATAAAATTTCTAGATTGAAAACTTGAAGGTAAGACTACCCCTATACTCTATGGATACAATTTTGGATTGTGAACTTGAAGGTGATTATAAGCCTATATTTGATAGATAAAATTATGATTTGTAGAATGCAAAAGTCCTGCAAAATTTAAAAAGAAGGTTTAAATGTATAGCGTAATCCCCACATTTTGTTCAATTCTATGGATCTAAAATTCATTGGATTTAATGTTTTTAATATTATTTTCTTGCTTATAAGTTAAGCGTAATGTTCCAATTCCAATAAAAAACATGAAAGAGGGCGATGGAGATTGCCAGGTGTTATGTTTTAACTCACAAAAATAGAACATTTTCACATAAATGTTACCATTTTTAACGCCTTGACTAATTTAAAATTTAAATCTATACAAAATTGCATCAATGCATTAGAAAATCCAAATCACTAACATTGTAAAATAACACAAAAGAAATTATTTATAACCTTAAAAACATTTAATTATTTATTTACAAACCATGCAAATATTACATTTCTCCATATACATGGAATATATCACATTTGTCCATATACTTGTCATCCATACAAGAGAACCCAATCTTTGCAGGTCAGGGAAAAAAGTACATTAATGGGTTCGTATCTAATAGAAGAACCATGCCATGAGCACCCCCACAAAAATTAAAACAAACACGCATTCCCATAATGACGACCTATCTTGCTGCTACTCAATGACTTCTGGTGTGACATATGATGATCCTATGTCATCATTCACAACTCCACATAGTAGATGAGTGGACATTCTTTGTATATCTGCATGGTATTTTATGTTAAAAGATTGAAATTTATAACTCCAGTTTTTGGCTTCATGGTAAAGGGTTTTGATATTTTACTTTCGTACTTGATATGTGCCTTTCATTTGGTTGCAAATTAACTCTAAATTTGTGAGTATGGTGATATCGTTGAAACCAATTTTTTTTGCCTCTTTCAGCACTTTGACAAGGGAAATGTTGTATGCCTCATTATTTGTAGTCTTTCCCTGCACTTCTTTCTTTTTATGCAACACATGTTTCGTTTCACTATTGTAAAGCAAAAATTGATACCGAATTAGGACAATAGCAGAGCTCAATGCACATGATCCACTTTTGCACCATTTTTATGCTTACAATAGATGGAAAATAAGATAAAAATAACACGATATTAGAATTAGGAATTTAAATTATAACATTAAATAACCTGTAGTGCTAATAATAAAAGAGGATACAAAAGAGAAAAACATACAATAAAATTACTAGTCACTCAGAAATAGCACTAATGCTAGGGTAATAAGATAAAAAAAATCACTTAGATTCTACTACATAACTACAACAAACTGCGATTAAGATGGTTTTGGCTGTATGTATGTTCTCAACTGGAAACTTACCAACTCTGTTATTACTTCATATCTAATTTCCCCAAATTTTCAAGGCCCCTCAAAATAGTACTTGGGGAGACAAGTTTGTGTTAATGGTGAATTCATTACTAGTTGATAGCATTCTTATAGAAGTAGTCTGGTTGTGAAAAAATTTAACTTTTGACAAATTGTTAAAAAAAGGTTTGTGTTGATACAGTGAGAAATTGTTTCAACCATCGAAAGCCCAAAGCCACACACAAACAGTGTGGAACAATTCCTCGTAGAGGGAGGGTTGTCTGAGTACTTTAGTGGAAGTAGTCAATGTCCATATGGAAGCATTACATGCTTCCTTGGAATGCAAGAAAAGAAGTTATTGCATGCTACTCTGGAATAAGAAAATGAAGGTTTATTAATTTTCTACGGAATTGGGATTGCACTTAACATAAGTTATTGCATGATACTATGGAATAAGAGATGGTAGTTTTATTAATATTCCAGGTCAATGGGACTGTTTAGTTATTACATGTTGCTATGGAATAAGAGAAGTCAAGTTAACTAATGTTTTAGGGAAATGGAACTCCTCAGTTAGTAAGTGGTGATATGAAGTGGGAGTGTCAAGG
Source organism: Pinus taeda (assembly GCA_000404065.3). NCBI lineage: Eukaryota > Viridiplantae > Streptophyta > Pinopsida > Pinales > Pinaceae > Pinus > Pinus taeda. Next base: position 43,402 of record APFE031602590.1, read on the forward strand.
CTATTAGGAAAGAAAAATCTAATCTATAACATCCAAGATTCAACTATCTTGACAAGAAGGAGATACAATGCTCTAGAATGTGCTAGATAGAAAAGGAAAGAAGTCACAAAGGCTTCAAGTGTGTGGATCCAAAAGGAGAGGGTTATTATAGTCTATAATTCTCCCACCATATGAGGCCACAGGAAATTCTATCTGTATAGATTAATGGCCAAAAGAGTTGGATCTAGCCTTGGAGATCTCCCTCTGTTTAGCTGAGGTGAATCATTACTAGGAGGTGGTAGAGTAGGGTTGCTCACTAGCATGTTGAAAATTGTCTAGAGATCTGAGTCAACAACTCCGCAAGGGATTTTGAGAGAAAAGAATTGTGTTTTTTGAAACTTCTTGTGGGGAAACCTTGGTTTCTATATAGGTCAAGAAACATATGACTAACAGGCTCGACCAAAGGACAAAAAAATTAATAATATATCTTGTACCAGAAATTCAGTGGAAGGCCGAAAAAGCTTCATAATTCTTCTTACACCACTGTCTCATAAGCTCAGCAGAAGGCCAAAAAAGTTTAATAATATTTCTTGCACCAGATATTTAACTGAAAGTTAGAAAAATTTAACAACATTTCTTGCACCAAAAATTTAGTTGGGCATAAAAATTTAACAACATTTCTTACACCAAAAATTTAGTTGGGCATAGAGGTAAGTTGTGGCATTTGTAATAATGTGCCGCTATGAAATATTGGTTGTAACGTTCGTAACTCTCCTACCATTAGAGGCCGAAGGAATTAATCTGTATAAATGAGTGGTCAGAACAGATAGATCTAGCCCTGGGGATGACTCTCTGTTTGAGAGAGGTGAATCGTTTTAGAGGTGGTAAAGGAAAGTTTCTCGATATTCCATTGTAAATTGTCCCAAGATCTCAGTCAACAACTTTGCATGGCCGTTTGACATAAAAACACTAGCATTTTTTGAAATTGATTGTGGGAAAACATCGGTTGCCATACAACTCAAGAAATAGATGACTCATAAGCTGGGTTGCAGCCCAGAAAAGTTGAATAATATATTTCTTGCATCAGAAATTCAATCGGGCTTTCATGTTAGTTGTAGCATTTGTAACCCAGAGGTCTTAATCTCATTCCCAATGTAATAGAAGCAGGAATCATATGAGTTTCAGAGCGCAGGGGATCTGTCGGAATGCAAGGACTAGTCTTGTTGAAAATGTAATTTCAACGCAGCCGTACCAACGCCCAAAACCACCAAAGTAAAACAACAAACCCGCGGTAAGTTTCTCGGACCGCTTTTGTGTGAAGGCAGTTTTCGTACATAGGCGACCCGAGAAAATTTAGAGCTGACGCGTGGCTCTCCCCATACGTAACCCTCTGACAGTTTCTCGAGTGGTAAAGTTCGGTTAAAAATGCTCACCCGATATTCTCCTCCGCCTTCCGATCTACTCCATCGCTCTCCACCGTTGATTGTTCAAAGCTGCATACGAGGCTGCAATAAATGTTACGTGAGGTAAAGTTCGGTTAAAAAGGCTCACCCAATATTGTCCTCAACTGTTGGATTAAAAGAGTGGCTGCCCACCATCGATTAAGTCAAAGATGCATACAGGTCTGCAGGGCATGGAGATTGCGTGAAGTAAAATAAATTTTGGTTGACCCTCAATTTTAATATTAATGCATTTAATGAATTTGTCATATTTGTAGGTAAAAGATTTTAATTTTAATGCAACGGAGGTATGGGCATAACATATAAGTTTTTAATTTTATTATTTTATAATTTACGGGCGTAAGTTTTGTTTTACTGAACAAGTAAAACACTTTGTAATGTTTTTTTTTAAATTGCATTGTGAAAATGAAACGCACAGCAGTGCGAGTAAGAAAACCAGGGGAAGCATGTATCAGTGAAAACCATGAAGTCTTTCACACAGCAGTGAAAAGAGTAATGTAAGTTTTGGTGAATACGTAATTTTAACACACCAGTGTGTTGATCCTTTTATTTCTTTTACAGTAGTAAATCCTTATAATCTTTGTTTTCACACAGCAGTGAATGTAAATGAAATTTTTACACACAATGGTGTAAAATTTCAAAGGAGACAGAGTAATTTTGTTAAAATGTTTTGGTGAATCCCTCTGAGTGAAAGAGGATGAATATGTATCAATGATTCTATTTTAATGAATACAAATATTTTTATGGTGGTGTAATACTCTGTTCTTAGTAAAAAAAAAATTAAAAGCTTCCCTGTGCAAAAGGATCCTGGAGTAAAGGAAATAGAGCATTGCCTCTGTGTGCTTGAATTGTTTGTTTTTGGGATTTTGCCAGAAAAATCCCCAACAGTTGTATGAGAGCAGGCTTAGGCTCTTTGAAGGTGACAAAGAAGCTGAAGGGAGGAGTCTTTTGTTGCAGCAGTAGATCTTCTCCAGCAGAGTAAAGGCTCAGTCAAGAAAATACTCAGGTATTTCACAAAGTTTTTGTATGTGTTGTTGAAGAAGCAGTCAGTTGTTTTAAAATACACAGTCAAGAAATTGAAGCATAACTAAGGATGCAAGGAATGGCCAGCACAAGCCCTGGTATGGGTATGTTTAACACCCAGCTCCCACATTTTAATGGGAAAAACTATGACTATTGGGCCATAACCATGAAGGCTGTATTTGTCTCACAAGATTTATGGGAATTAGTTGAAGATGGTTTTGAAGAACCAGCAGATGAAAATGAATTTAATAGATTAACTCAGGCAGAGAAAGATCTATTAAAGAGCAATAAGAAGAAGGACTCAAAAGCCCTTGTATTTTTGTATCAAGCAGTAGACTGGAGTTTGTTTCCAAGGTTAGGAGCAGCTAAGACATCCAATGAAGCATGACAAACCCTCAAGACAGCCTATCAAGGCATGGAGAAAGTGAAGACAGCAAAACTACAGTTGCTGAGGAGAGACTTTGAGAATCTGTGCATGAAGGAGTCAGACAACATTGACTCATTTTTCACACATGTAATTGGTCTGATCACACATATGAGGACTCATGGAGAAACCATTGAAGAAAGGAGGATTGTGGAGAAAATTATTGAGGGTCTTACCCTCAAGTTTTTGATGTTATTGTCACCACCATTGAAGAGACAAAGGATCTCTCAAAACTTTTCAAGTTGATGAGCTACATGCATCACTGATAACACATGAGCAGAGATTGAGTAGGAATGGAAAACTCATCTCTAGAGCAAGCCTTTAAGACCCAGATGTCCTTTGGAAGAGGAAGAGGTCAAGGCAGAGGAAACAAGAGAGGAAGAGGCAGAAGCCAAAACAGAGGTGGAAGGAACAGTCCAGCAAATGCTCAAGAAAGATGCAGCAATTCAAATCAGAACCAAGGCCAAGGCAGCAGCCAACAAAGAGGACAACATCATGCTCAAGGACAAAGGTATGAAAAATCCAATGTCCAATGCTATTATTGTAAAAAATATGGGCATTATGCCAGTGAATGTAGGAAGAAGCAGCATGATATGAGTAATAGACAAAATGCAAATGTTACTAGAGAGAACATCAGCCAAACTAATGTGTTGTTAGCTTGTAACATGGCTGAAAAAAACAGTGAAGACATATGGTTTTTAGACTCAGGTTGCAGCAACCATATGACAGGAAACATAGCTCTCTTTTCTGCCCTAGATAAAAATATGAAATCAGAAGTCACACTAGGAACTGATAGCAAAATTTCTGTTATGGGAAAAGGGGAGGTAAAAATATTTACAAAGCAAGGAGAAAGGAAAACCATAGCAGATGTCTATTATGTCCTCGGAATGAGATGTAACCTCTTGAGTATTGGACAGCTTGTTCAAAAGGGTTACAATGTTTTCTTTGTGAATGATGTGTGTGCCATCATGGATATAGCACCCAGCAAACGATGCATTGCTGAAGTGAAGATGACAAGGAACAGGATGTTCCCTCTCAGGATCAGGGCAGATTTGAAAAACAAAAATGAAATTGCAGCAGTTACCCAAACGGCCTTCCAAAGCGTGCCAAAGGATGAAAATTGGTTGTGGCACTTGAGATTTGGACATCTCAATTTTGGAGGTCTAAACTTGTTAAGGAGAAAAGGAATGGTGAAAGGGTTACCATTGATAGAGAAACCGGACAACCTATGTGAAGGTTGCATTTTGGGGAAATAACATAGAGAAAGTTTTCCATCAGGTAAAAGCATAAGGGCAAAGGCACCCTTAGAGATCATCCACTCAGATTTATGTGGACCGATGCAAGCTCCATCATTAGCAGGTAGCCAATATTTCCTAACATTTATTGATGACTTTACAAGAAAAACTTGGGTATATTTTCTTAAAAACAAAAGTGAAGTGTTTGAAAAATTCCGAAATTTCAAGGCACTTGTGGAAAACCAAAGCAGGCTGCACATTAAAGTTTTGAGAACTGATAGAGGAGGTGAGTATATCTCCAAAAAATTCCTACGGTTTTGTAGAGAAAACGGAATTCACAAGCAATTCACAACTAGGTACACCCCACAACAAAATGGAGTTGCTGAAAGGAAGAACAGGACCATCATGGATATGGCGAGGAGCATGTTGAAGGCAAAGCATTTGCCAAATGATTATTGGGCTAAAGATGTAAATTGTGCAGCATATATTTTGAATAGGTGTCCTACAAAAGCAGTGATGAATAGAGTGCTAGAAGAAGCGTGGAGTGGAAGAAAGCAAGGAGTCACCCACATGAGAGTTTTTGGATGTGTGGCCTATGCACACATTCCAGATCAGCTAAAGAGGAAGTTGGACAGCAAAGGGGAGAAATGTATCTTCATTGGATACAATGAGGAATCCAAAGCCTACAGGTTATATATCCCATCTACCAAGAAGTTTTTCATCAGCAGAGATGTTCAATTCATTAAAGAGGAAGCTTGGGATGGAAGCATAGAGAAAACAGTGAATGTTAAAAACTGTTTGTCTCATGATGAAGATGATGAGGAGGTGGCTGAAATGCATCCCCAAATAGCAGCGCCAACACAAGGATAGCAAGGGACACCATTGAGGATAAATGAGAGTGCTTCTCCAAGCACACCACAAGGAGGAAATTCGAGTGTGCCTTCAAGAACTTGCACATGAAATGAAAGAGGTAAGAAGTTTAGAAATCTAAGTGATATTTATGATGAAGGAATGAATTCCTTATTTGCCTTGTTTTGTCATGTTGATGATCCTATTCATTTTGAGGATGCAATTAAAGATAAGAAATGGATAGAAGCTATGGATGAGGAGATGAATGCCATAGAAAGAAACAAAACATGGGATTTGGTTGAGCTACCAAAAGGTAAAGAAGTCATTGGAGTAAAATGGGTTTACAAGACCAAAAGCAATGCTAAAGGCAAGATAGAAAGGCACAAGGCAAGGCTGGTTGTCAAAGGGTACAAGCAGCAGTATGGGAGAGATTATGAGGAGACTTTTGCACCGGTTGCAAGAATGGAAACCGTGAGAGCAGTGCTGTCTATCGCAGCACAAAACAAATGGAAAGTCTACCAAATGGACGTGAAGTCAGCATTCCTAAATGGAGTGTTAAAGGAAGAGGGTTATGTTGAATAGCCTCTAGGATATGAGAAGAAAGGTGAAGAGCACAAAGTGTGCAAATTGAATAAAGCTCTTTATGGGCTGAAGCAAGCGCCAAGAGCATGGTACAACAGAATAGATTCATATCTATTGGATATTGAATTCGACAAGTGTGAAGGAGAACCCACCGTCTACATCAAAGAAAAAGATGGTAAAATTTTAATTGTTGTCTTATATGTTGATGATGTTATTTTCACAGGTAATGATGATCAGCTAATTAAGAATTTTAAATCAGTCATGAAAGAGGAATTTGAAATGACTGACATGGGTTTCTTGAGATACTTCTTAGGCATAGAAGTAGATCAAAATGAAAAATGAATTTTTATCTCACAAGCAAGATATGTAAATCAAGTATTGAGCAGATTTAACATGCAAGAATGTAAGGCAGTGATCACTCCCACAGTAATGGGATTAAAACTCAGCAAAGAGGACAACAGCAAGGATTTTGATCCTAGTTTGTACAAGAGTATTGTAGGCAGCCTTATGTATTTAACAGCAACTAGGCCTGACATTATGTATGCTGTTAGTTTAATTTCCAGATTCATGGAGAGGCCAAAGGAGGCACATTGGCAGGCAGCAAAGAGAATTTTGAGGTATGTCAAAGGTACCAAAATGTTTGGAATTTTATATAATGTCTCAGAACATCAGATTTGGTTGGATACACTGATAGTGATTGGGCTGGAAGTGTTGATGATCGGAAAAGCACTTCCGGTTATGTTTTCCATATGGGTTCAGGAGCCATTTCATGGGCTTCTAAGAAGCAGTCCATTGTAACATTGTCTACAACAGAGGCGGAATATGTGGCAGCTACAGCAGCAGCATGTCAAGCAGTTTGGATGAGAAGGATGTTGAGGAGCTTAGGCCAAGAGCAGGCAAAAGCGACAATGATTTTTTATGACAATATCTCAGCTATTGCATTGTCAAAGAATTCAGTGTTTCATAAGAGAACGAAACACATTGATACAAGGTTTCACTACATCAGAGAATTGGTGAACAATGGAGAAATTGTCCTAGAACATTGCAGGACTCAAGAACAGGTTGCAGACATCTTGACAAAGCCACTGGATCAGAAAAGCTTTGAATTTTTGAGGAAGTGTCTGGGTATGACCGAATGCACAGCGGTTGAAATTAAAGGGGAGTGTTGAAAATGTAATTTCAACGCAGCCATACCAACGCCCAAAACCACCAAAGTAAAACCACAAACCCGCGGTAAGTTTCTCGGACTGCTTTTGTATGAAGGCAGTTTTCGTACATAGGCGACCTGAGAAAATTTAGAGCTGACGCGTGGCTCTCCCCATACGTCACCCTTTGACCGTTTCTCGGGTGGTAAAGTTCGGTTAAAAATGCTCACCCGATATTCTCCTCTGCCTTCCGATCTACTCCATCGCTCCCCACCGTTGATTGTTCAAAGCTACATACGAGACTGCAATAAATGTTACATGAGGTAAAGTTTGGTTAAAAAGGCTCACCCGATATTATCCTGAACGGTTGGATTAAAAGAGTGGCTACCCACCCTCGATTAAGTCAAAGCTGCATACATGTCTTCAGGGCATGGAGATTGCGTGAAGTAAAATAAAATTTTGGTTGACTGCGGATTTTAATATTAATGCATTTAATGAATTTGTCATAGTTGTAGGTAAAAGATTTTAATTTTAATGTTACAGAGGTATGGTCATAACATATAAGTTTTTAATTTTATTATTAATTTACGGGCGTAAGTTTTGTTTTACTGAACAAGTAAAACACTTTGTAATGTTTTTTTTTTTAAATTGTATTGTGAAAATGAAACGCACAATAGTGCGAGTAAGAAAACCAGGGGAGGCATGTATCAGTGAAAACCATGAAGTCTTTCACACAGTAGTGAAAAGAGTAATGTAAGTTTTGGTGAATACTTAATTTTAACACAGCAGTGTGTTGATCCTTTTATTTCTTTTACAGCCGTAAATCCTTGTAATCTTCGTTTTCACAAAGCAGTGAATGTAAATGAAATTTTTACACACAGTGGTGTAAAATTTCAAAGGAGACAGTGTAATTTTGTTAAAATGTTTTGGTGAATCCCTCTGAGTGAAAGAGGATGAATATGTATCAGTGATTCTATTTTAATGAATAGAAATCTTTTTATGGTGGTGCAATACTCTGTTCTTAGTAAATAAAATTTTAAAAAGCTTCCGTGTGCGGATCCTGGAGTAAAGAAAACAGAGCATTGCTTCTGTGTGGTTGAACTGTTTGCTTTTGGGATTTTACAAGAAAAATCCCCAACAAGTCTTTCTGTTCAAGAGCCTTCCTTTCGTGAATCTGCTGAATTTACCATGTTCATTCACAAAGGAGGTAGATTAAGCAAAGGGAGTGCACAAAATTCAATTTTACATTGTTCAAAATCTTCAATTTAATGCAGCTTTGTGTCGGGTTGTTTGGTAGGGGAGGGTGGCAGAGAACGAGGGGCTCTAGGGAGGTCGCCGAGGGTGGGGGCGTCGAGTGACGGGAGGAGGAGGAGGATGGGGCAGGGTCGTCGGGACCCAATCACCGACACCGGAGGAGTAACGTTTGCACTCGCCCTACCTTGCCAGAGATCCCGCGTCCCATCTTATACTATCAACGCCGATACCATCCATACATCATCTATTTTTCGCCAGGCATCTTGCATCCCATCTTATACCATCGACTATCATAACATTCATATATTATCTATTGTGAATTTGTAATTGGGTGCGCCTGAATTTTTAAATCTATCTCCTTCTCCCATGCAATTTTAAATCTATCTCCTCCTCCCATGCAAATTTTGGCACTTACATTTTTCGACCCATTTTGACTAGAGTTGAGATTGTCTTTTTTTTTTTTTTTTTTCTCTTTCAACGCTATTTTCCATTTTCCATTTTCCATTTGAGTTATTCAACAATCTCGTATGGCTGAGTTCTCACAGCTACTCTGCATTCAGGCCAGGGAAGGACCAAACATCTGTCAAACAAAACAATGATTGTTCTTGGTGCATTCCTCTGAACACGGTGAGCTTCTTCAATCTATAACCCTCCTCGCAGGATAGCTTTCTGCTTTTTCTTTCATCTTATAAAGGGAGGACTAAGGTTTTCCCCATAACCTTAGATTTTTTTAGCATTACTACTTTGGCTGACTAATTAGGATATTCCTAAAAAATTCAGCTAAAAACCATAACAAAAATTGCAGCCTTTAAGCATTGAAGAACAAAACCGGAGCATATAACGCGGTGACTGCTACAGCTGGATGATGTGGTTGAGCTAACAACGTAGAACTAATGAAACAATGACATATCATTGCCGTCAAAGTGGCCCGATCCTTCGCTTTTTTTACTTCGACGATTGAACGTTTGAGTAACCCAGAAGTAAAACTATTAGTATGGAGTTGTTTTTAGTGTGATTTTTTGACTTTTTCTTTCTAAAATTTGTTGGAGGTGAAATCTTGATTTGTGTTATTTAAACTATTTTTTTTACTCTATATATGAATTTAACGCTTTGGAAAACTTTTAGAGAACTTCGATTGCACAAGATTACCCAACAAACTTATGATTTCAATAAATTCTTACCTAATTTTAAAGAAATTACACTAGAAAAAACCCAACCTAAAAATATCCAAAAAAAAATCGCTCTTAAAACAACTTCGTTAGTATGTATATTTCTTAGAAATACAAGTAGCCCTAACCTTCTTTGAATATATGAGGAAGTTGAGTCCTTGCTTTTGATATCAAAGGTTTGCATCATTTGATCGTGTTCTTTAAGGACCCGTGTTGGAATAGCACATAGGTTTCATCTTTCAAGTGAGTAATAAAAGGCATCTGTCAAATGGTCGGAAAGGACTGCTGCATCTAACAAGATTAAAGTAGGATTTTCTTAGCGAGATCATACGGAAATATCACCATATATCACCATGTGAATGAGAATAACAAACACCGAAATACCAATAATTTTCAAATCCCTTCCGATTTTCTCGATGTTTTTTCTTGTATATGTATATGAAGTGGTATGTTAACTAGTAATTTTGTAACGTTTTTTTTTGGTCATGTCCTATATATATTTATTTATTTCTTTTTATTTCTTTTAATTACATTGTGATTTCCCTGTTATCCAATTTTGTATAAAGTGTAATTTTATTTTTAATTAAAGTTAAAAATAAAATATTTAAACATCAATTTTATCCATAATAATTATAATGTGTTTTTTTATGACTATTAAATCTATTTTAATGCAAAATGAAATATTAAATTTTTATTTCATGAAAAAGTCTGAAAACCTATTTTTGGAAATTACTTATAAAAATAAAAAATTAAGGTTTTTATATTAGATTTAAAAATTGTAATTTTTCATTTCACTGTGAATTAATTTATTAATTCGATTCATGGATAACATTTTATAAATAGGCAAAACTTAATTTAATTTTTTTTCCCACAGAAGGGATTGTATTAAATATTTTAAATTTAAAAACTTAGCATATATATAGTACAAATATAATTTTAAATAAATATATGACTCGAATATAAACTCTTTTGAGAAAAAAAAAAGTCATATATCTCGAAAGAAAAAATATATTTTTAACAAATTAAGTCTATTGGAATTATAATTCTAAATATTAATTAACATTACAATTATTAAATTTCAAAATAAATGTATAATATTTTCCACTAAAATAAATATATGGTAATAAAAGTCACATTTATAACTTAAATCATAATTTAAGAGAAATTGTAATGACTGGGTAATTTATGCGAATAAATATTCTGTTTTACCATTGTAAGTAATTATGGAACAGAAATCATTATCTTTTTGTGAAAAATGAATTGAATATTATTAATTCAAAACTGAGTACAAATTGATTGATTACACATAATAACTTCTATGAGGAAGTTATTCCCTTTTCTTGCCACATGATAAATGAAAATAAGAAAAGAAAAAGAAATCATTATCTTTTTGTGAAAAATGAATTGAATATTATTAATTCAAAACTGAGTACAAATTGATTGATTACACATAATAACTTCTATGAGGAAGTTATTCCCTTTTCTTGCCACATGATAAATGAAAATAAGAAAAGAAAAAGAAATAGTTGTTAACAGGGAAAAACCCTAACTGTTTCTCCTACTCCCATAGAAAAGGGAAAAAGAAAAGGACCCGGGTTGTTAAGGAAAAAACTGGGAGAGAAGGTGGAAAAAGGAAGAAAAGAGGGTGCTAAGTCTGGTAAGGAACAGATAGCACAGGCACAGGTGGTGCAATATCTTGCTGAAGACAACGCTCTCGCAAGAGGGCTTGGGGGGAGACTTAGTCTGGTGGACTGGTCTGAACAACACTGAAGACTATAGAATAACGGTGCAGGTCAGTACAATTATCATTTTATTTTTATGATCTGAGGTATAATCGTGTTTGTAAAGATATTATTTGGACTGTAGGTCAGAGTATTAATATGACAAATAGTCTTAATCTGTTCAAGGGAAACAATATACAGATGCTACAGTAAGAAAACCAATGAAAAGTATACATGTACATATGTATAAGCAACACTATGAATCATTAAACGAAGATTGATGAAAAGTATACATGTGTATATATATATATATATATATGAATCATTAAACGAAGATTGATGAAAAGTATACATGTGTATATATATATATATATATCAGAACACATTGATTCATTAAACAAAATCTGAGGTGGAGCCAAGCATGGGTAACTTAGAATCCGAATAGAATATTACATAGATTCGGTGGAGTCTCTGTAGAACGGGATTCAAGAAGAACTAAATATAAACCCTACCTTGTTGGGTAGGGGTGACATAAATCAGAGACAGAGTCTATGTAAATGAAAGAAAAGAACCAAATATAAGAATCAACTTATGAGTTGCATTCGATAGAAGGAATGTAATCATTAAAATAGCATAAATTCGTAACATGTAAACAGTGATACAATAATAAACAGGAAAATACCCCGAGCGAATATTCAACCCAGACATATACATATATTTATATTATGACAAGAAATGCTGGAAGCGCGTGCGCATAGCCTGTGCACAGGGGTTCAATTAATCAAGAAACACGGTGGAGTAACGACCATTGCTCTTGGTACGATAAAGAAAACACAGTACCATGGTAATGACTATACTACTTTAAAATTGTCTAATCCTCGCATGGAATAGCATTACACGAATGTAACAGTAGCATAACAAGAGACCACGAGCAGTGACAACTGGAAAAGATTAAAGACATGCACAAACTATTTAATAATCGAGCTAACTGCTGTAAATGAAGAGATTGGTATACCACAGTATGCATAAAATTCTATAACCAAAACAATGTAGGCGACAATAGCCACAATCGAAAACCCATAATGTAAAAACAGTCAAGGCCTAGCTAGAGCTTCCAGTGCCGAGACTGTTTAGGGTTTTAACCATGCGTTATGCACACAAATAAAGACAAACGATGAAACATTATATATATATATATATATATATATATTTATATATATATATATATATATATATAATATATATATATATATATTATATATATATATATATATATATCTATTCATTTCTGTATAACGAGCAGATAGTAAATGTGTACAGACCCACTAAGGGTTACAGAGATATATCAAGAACATTACTTTCCAGAGTTAAACCTCATGAAATAATAAATTAATTAAGTTTTGCCGAAACCTCGGCCACAAGAGTAAACTGGAAACAATTACAGTATCATTACTTCAGGAAACAGAGTAACTGGAAATTCCACAGAGTCATGTTCATCAATACATTATAACCGTGAATCCAAAACAAAGGCGCAATTATGACAAATGCCTCGTGGCGCATCAACTAAGCCATCCATAGTGATGGTCGATTAAATCTTTGTACAATAGAACAAGGACCAGAAAACCCAAATGAAAATAATACATTCCGAGTTTAGGGCATATGCCTATGAGCTCTGTTTAGGCACGATAAATACCGTTGCCACCATGAAGGCCGTATCCTGGCTTCAAACACAGGACGACGCCCTTAGGCGAATAGGCCACAAGGATTCAACCTCCAATGGAGCAACGGAGAAATCGCCTGACAGAAAAGGGGAAAATCAACTTCAACCCAATATCAAATGCAATTATAAATCCTACGCTACAAGGGTGTAGGCTTACCTGAATAGCAGTTTCCAGAAATTAAGCTTGAGCCGCATAGAAAATCCTTCGAACTCTGTCAACCAAATCATGCACATGAGTTAATGGTAACTGTAGGTGATTCCAAAGAAAAACAATAGCTGTACAATTTATTATTGAAAACAAAAGGAATTACCTGCAATGTTTCAAATAGAATGGCGTGCCAAGAATAGTTACAGACTCCGGAGCATATCTGCGAACCAGGCGCCACCATTGGAGATGACAATGAGGAGCAGAGGAGTATAGAACAGGAGGCAGAACGATTAACTGCGGAAATGAAACCAAATGATAATATAAAGCGAAACCCTAGAGCAACCTCACAACTGGCAGTTAGCCTGACCGTCTGATCAAGGAAGGGCGATATCTGCCGTAAATCAGATTTGTGATCCCGAGGAGTCCACTACAGGACTATGTCATTTATTATCTCCTCCAGCGAGCTCAACTACCGCAATCCAGATCGATGAGGAGAAATCCCGAGGCAAGCCAACTATGTCCCTCTCCGTTTAGGAGAGTAAATGCGCTCAGGTAGGTGATCGTTGGCAGCTTAGGGAGCTGGGAACATCAGCCCTACATCGCATCAACGGAAAGGTTACAAGGTTGGGTTGTTAATAAACGCCACCTCGGCATAGGTTATGATATTAATGTATTACCATGGTCGTCGAGGGGTCTGCAACCTTAGTAGTTACCCTCCCTTAGCTGTGTGGAAGAATAGATATAATAATACGCAGACATAGCTGATGTGGGTAAAATAATAATTACAATCAGAGTATACGTGTAATTAATCAAAGTTTTTTTTATCTTGCATGGTAAGTAGTGCATGGTAAGTATTGTGGGTTGTGACATATGGTATCAGAGCCCAGTTACAAAAATGAGGCCTCTGGGTAAGGATAGATTGACATAAGAGGAATAAAAAAAAAAAGAAAAAAATTATAAAATATGAACTTTCCTTATCATTACTTTTCATTTTGTTGGAATAAGCACAGGATCAGGAGTTTCGAAAACTTGCAGCATGAGGAGAGCAGATAATACAACTCGACGACCTGTGATGGGACAAGGGATACCTGGCCCCGAAAATAATCCTGAACTATGGGTCCAGCTTGGGGAAGAGGCCAGAGTTACAAATCAAGCCATTCTGGAAATCGTACAGGAACTTAAAAATGAGATGGCAAGGCTGCGGGAAGACAATGCTAGACTAACGATGGAGCAAGAAAGAATACTGAAAAGTTTATCTGATCGACAGAATCAAGTACCAGCTAATCCTAGCATGGAGCAACAGAGGATGTCGGAAGAACAGAACCACCCTATGCCCCCTGAAGGATCGGAGGAACAGGAGGAGCGTTCCGATAATGTAATTGAACAACAAACTTCGAAAAGACAAAGGGTGGAACTATAAGGGGAATTTCGCAAAATTAAACCACCACATTTTGATGGGGAACAAGAAGAAGCAGCTGAAGCATGGCTAATTAGTATGAACTAGTATTTCCAGCTCTATGAATATGACCACAATCTTAAAGCCAGATTGGCTATTTTTCAGCTGCAGGGAAAGGCCACCTTATGGTGGGAGGAAGTGAAGATTGTAAAAGGAGTTACTGAAGAGACTATTACTTGGGATAACTTCCAAAAGTATTTTAAAGAGAGGTACCTAACTGAACGGTTCTACGATGAGAAGGCAAGAGAGTTCCATGATCTGTGTTTGGGGCAGCAGACTATGGACGAGTTCATCACCCGCTTTACTTCCCTGCTTCGCTATGTGCCATATGTAAGGGAGGAAAAGGCAAAGGTACAGAGATTTGTAAGCAGCTTACCGCCCTACATGCGAGAAAGGATTGAATTTGACAATCCAAAATCAATGGATGAGGTAATTCGGAAGGCCAGAATCTGTTATCAGCAAAGCAAACAAAAGGGGGAAGCAGCTGGCAGGAAATGGAATGAGAAAAAGAGCTTTAAGTCAATAGGAAACAACAAAGGAAATCGCAGTAGTGGAAGTAAGGGAAATGGCAAAGGACTAAATAGCAGAATTCCAGTTAGAACCACATCCAAATTTAGGCCTAACAATGAATATAAAGTCAGCGAACAGCAGGCACGCTTGGACAATGAAGGGACAACAAGACCCTCGGTGCAATGCTGGGGTTGTGGGGGACCCCATTACATCAAAAATTGTCCACAGCGGAAGGGGACGGAACAGTTATCCCAAATTCACGAAGCTTCAACAGTCGGCGAAGTGGGACGCAGTGTACCTAGGATTAATGCGGCTTTGGAAGACCGTCAGGCGGAGTATCAGCCAACTATGGTCGAATTCGAAGGTAATATTTGAGACCTTACTGTATCTGTTTTAATTGATTCGGGGGCTACACTAAATTATGTAAGCCCAAAATTAGTGGAACGTTGTAATTTACAATCTGTTAAGCTTAAAAACCCATGGCTGGTGCAATTAGCTACGGGAGCCAAAAGACGAGTGATAGCTAAAATTAAGGACTGCTCCTTCACCGTAGATGGACAGCCGGTAACGGCTGACTTAAACGTGCTTCCCCTTGGCTCCTATGATATTCTCATTGGTATGGACTGGCTGGAAAAACACTGGTCATTAGTGGATTGTAAGACCAAGATTATCTACTTTAGAGATCACCTTGGAAACAGAAAAGAGATGCAAGGAATTAAACGACCTGTGCAAGTTCGACCAATAACAACAAACCAGCTTGTAAAATGTATTCGAAAAGGATGTCAGGTCTATGCAATCTAGGTGGGTTATGCAGACTCTAAGGATAAAACAACTATTCTAAATAATATCCCTGTAATCCAAGAATTCACAGATGTGTTCCCAGAAGAAATTCCTGGGTTGCCCCCAAGAAGGAACATAGATTTTACCATTGAGTTGGTTCCAGGAGCGGCAGTAGTGTCACGGGCACCATATAGAATGAGTGTACCCGAGCTGACAGAATTAAAAATGCAGTTGCAAGAATTATTAGACAAGAATTATATACATCCTAGTGTGTCCCCGTGGGGAGCCCCAGTGCTGTTTGTTAAGAAGAAGGATGGAACCTTCCGGATCTGCATTGATTACCGACAGTTAAATATGTTAACCATTAAGAATAAATATCCTTTACCACGGATAGACGAACTATTCGATCAAGTGAAAGGTGCGACTGTGTTCTCTAAGATTGATCTGCGTTCTGGTTACCATCAAATCCAAATTAAAGAAGAAGATATCGCTAAAACAACTTTTAGAATCAGATACGGTCATTATGAATTTGTGGTCCTGCCATTCGGACTTACCAATGCCCCCGCAACGTTCATGTGTTTAATGAACAGTATTTTTCATCACTATCTGGACAGATTTGTACTGATATTTATTGATGATATATTAGTATATTCTCGCACCATGGAGGAGCATCATGAACATCTTAGAAAGGTGTTATAGACCCTTCGGGAACACCAACTGTACGCAAAGTTTAGTAAGTGTGATTTCTTTAAAGAAGAAATCCAATACTTTGGACATGTAATTACCAAGGAAGGGATCGCTGTGGACCCAAAGAAGATAAAGGCCATAATGGACTGGTCTGTACCGAAAGATGTGGTGTATGTTTGATCTTTTATGGGACTGGTTGGATATTATAGGAGGTTTGTAGAAGGTTTTTCTAGAGTAGCATTTCCCATTACCTCATTACAGAAAAAGGGGAAAGCATTTCATTGGACCCCAAACTGTCAGAAAAGTTTTGAACAATTGAAACACTTACTCACCACAGCACCTATTTTGAGGATAGATGATCCTGATAAGGATTACGTGGTATGAACGGATGCAAGCAAAGAAGGAGTAGGTGGAGTTTTAATGCAAGAAGGCAAGGTGGTTGCGTACGAGTCTCGGAAATTAAAGGAACACGAACAGAAATACTCTGCTTATGATTTAGAATTGACTGTCGTCATCCATGCCTTAAAAATGTGGCGACATTATCTTGTGGGCAGGAAATTTTTGCTGCTCACTGATCATCATAGTTTGACCAACTATTTCAGCCAGCGTACCTTAAACGCTAGACAAGCACGGTGGGTGGACTTCCTGAGCGGCTTTGATTTCGAGATAAAACATTTGCAAGGGAAAGAAAACCGAGTGGCGGATGCCTTAAGTCGGAAAATACAACATTTGTGTGAAATCTCCGTTAGTGGGTGGAAGAGTCCCATTTTGGAAATGGTTAAGGAAACCTCAAGTCAAGATGTTGAATATCAGTAGTTAAAACTGCAGCTACAGCAATCTGCTAACTTGGCAGGCCAACTAGATTATGAGTTAGATGATGCGGGAATGATATATTTCCAGCAAAGATTATATGTACCCAACCAAGATAAAATTAAAAATCTGATTATGGATGAATTCCATGTCAACCATTATGCGGGACACCCGAGATACCAGAAAATGATTACTGCCATCCGAAAAGATTACTTTTGGCCAGGAATGAAGAAGAACATTGCCGAGTATTTGGCACGATTTTTAGAATGCCAGCAGATTAAAGCAGAACACCAGCATCCAGCGGGATTATTACAACCACTACCTATTCCGGAATGGAAATGGGAAATCATTTCCATGGATTTCATCACAGGGTTACCTAAGTTAAAAAGGAACAATGATTCCATTATGGTGGTAGTAGATAAGCTAAGTAAAGCTGCACATTTTATACCGGTACAATCCACGTACAAAGCTACACAGATTGCTCATGTATTTATGCAGAATGTGTTTAAGCTTCATGGACTTCCAAAAACGATAATTTCCGATCGCGATGTGAAGTTCACATCAGCCTTTTGGAGAACACTATTCACTGATTTAGGAACCCAACTAAATTTCAACATAGCATACCATCCTCAGACCGATGGACAAACGGAACGAGTAAACCAAGTGGTGGAAGATATGCTACGGGCATACGTTATGCAACAACCCACACTGTGGGAAGAATATCTGCATCTGGTAGAATTCACGTATAATAATGGGTATCACACCTCTACACAAATGAGCCCATTTGAGTTTATGTACAGTCGGAACTGCTGTACCCCCTCTAGCTGGGGAGGACCCGAAGATAAACTGAGGTTGGGACCTGAGATGCTTAAAGAAATGGAAGATATGGTGAAAAGAGTGCGCGTAAATTTGAAGGCTGCTCAAGACAGACAGAAAAATTTTGCTGATCGGAAAAGAAGATTTAAGGAGTACCAAGTTGGGGACCACCTTTATATCAGAATTCAGGCTAAAAGAAGTACCTTACAATGGAGCGGGTGTGCCAAATTGGCACCCGATACTTTGGACCCTTCCAAATCCTGGCTAGGATTGGACCAGTGGCATACCAGCTTGCCTTGCCGAGTCACATTCGAGTCCACAACATGTTCCATGTTTTGGTACTGAAGAAATATGTCTATGACCCTAAGCATGTGATCCAATGGCAGGATATTCAGGTAGTAACTATTGCTACAGTAAGACTGTTGAAATTAATATTGAAAGAAAAACTAACTTTAGAAATTGTGCAATGCAGGTCGAACCGGAAGGAGAGGTTCTGGTCGAACCTCTGAATATCCTCGACCGGAGAGAAGTGCAGCTGCGGAAACGAGTTATTACCAAGTTAAGATCCAATGGCGACATTATGGACCGGAGGAAGCCATTTGGGAGGATGAAGAGCTAATGAAAAGAACTTATCCAGCTCTCTTCATGGTTAAAAGACACTGAGACGGTGTCCAATCTCAGGGGTAGGAGATGTAATGACTGGGTAATTTATGCGAATAAATATTTTTTTTTACCATTGTAAGTAATTATGGAACAGAAATCATTATCTTTTTGTGAAAAATGAATTGAATATTATTAATTCAAAACTAAGTACAAATTGAATGATTACACATAATAACTTCTATGAGGAAGTTATTCTCTTTTCTTGCCACATGATAAATGAAAATAAGAAAAGAAAAAGAAACAATTGTTAACAGGGGAAAACCCTAACTGTTTCTCCTACTCCCATAGAAAAGGGAAAAGGAAAAGGACCCGGGTTGTTAAGGAACAAACGGGGAGAGAAGGTGGAAAAAGGAATAAAAGAGGGTGCTAAGTCTGGTAAGGACCAGATAGCACAAGCACAGGTGGTGCAATATCTTGTTGAAGACAACGGTCTGGCAAGAGGGCTTGGGGGGAGACTTAGTCTGGTGGACTGGTCTCATGGTTGGGAGGAGAACGAGCATCAAGGTATTATCCTTTAATCTAGAACAGCACTGAAGACTATAGAATAACGGTGCAGGTCAGTACAGTTATCATTTTATTTTTATGATCTAAGGTATAATCGTGTTTGTAAAGATATTATTTGGACTGTAGGTCAGAGTATTAATATGACAAATAGTCTTAATATATTCAAGAAAAACAATATACATATGCTACAGTAAGAAAACCAATGAAAAGTATACATGTACATATGTATAAGCAACACTATGAATCATTAAACGAAGTCTGATGAAAATTATACATGTGTATATATATATATATATATATATCAGAACACATTGATTCATTAAACAAAATCTGAGGTGGAGCCGAGCATGGGTAACTTAGAATCTGAATAGAGTATTACACAGATTCGGTGGAGTCTCTGTAGAACGAGATTCAAGAAGAACTAAATATAAACCATACCTTGTTGGGTAGGGGTGACATAAATCAGAGACAGAGTCTCTGTAAATGAAAGAAAAGAACCGAATATAAGAATCAACTTCTGAGTTGCATTCGATAGAAGGAATGTAATCATTAAAATAGCAGAAATTCGTAACATGTAAACAGTGATACAATAATAAATAGGAAAAGACCCTGAGCGAATATTCAACCCATACATATACATATATTTATATTATGACAAGAAATGCTGGAAGCGCGTGCGCATAGCCTGTGCACAGGGGTTCAATTAATCAAGAAACACGATGGAGTAACGACCATTGCTCTCGGTACGATAAAGAAAACACAGTACCATGGTAATGACTATACTACTTTAAAACTGTCTAATCCTCGCATGGAATAGCATTACACGAATGTAATAGTAGCATAATAAGAGACCACGAGCAGTGACAACTGGAAAAGATTAAAGACATGCGCAAACTATGTAATAATCGAGCTAACTGCTGTAAATGAAGAGATTGGTATACCACAGTATGCATAAAATTCTATAGCCAAAACAATGTAGGCGACAATAGCCACGGTTGAAAAGCCATAATGTAAAAACAGTCAAGGCCTAGCTAGAGCTTCCAGTGCCGAGACTGTTTAGGGTTTTAACCATGCGTTATGCACACAAGTAAAGACAAACGATGAAACATTATATATATATCTATTCCTTTCTGTATAACGAGCAGATAGTAAACGTGTATAGACCCACTAAGGGTTACAGAGATATATCAAGAACATTACTTTCCAGAGTTAAACCTCATGAAATAATAAATTAATTAAGTTTTTCCGAAACCTCAGCCACAAGAGTAAACTGGAAACAATTACAGTATCAGTACTTCAGGAAACAGAGTAACTGGAAATTCCACAGAGTCATGTTCATCAATACATTATAACCGTGAATCCAAAACAAAGGTGCAATCATGACAAATGCCTCGCGGCGCATCAACTAAGCCATCCACAGTGATGGTCGATTAAATCTTTGTACAATAGAACAAGGACCAGAAAACCCAAATGAAAACAATACATTCCGAGTTTAGGGCATATGCCTATGAGCTCTGTTCAGGCATGGTAAATACCGTTGCCACCATGAAGGCCGTATCCTGGCTTCAAGCACAGGACGGCGCCCTCAGGCGAATAGGCCACAAGGATTCAACCTCCAACGGAGCAACGGAGAAATCGCCTGACAGAAAAGGGGAAAATCAACTTCAACCCAATATCAAATGCAATTATAAATCCTACGCTACAAGGGTGTAGGCTTACCTGAGGAGCAGTTTCCAGAAATTAAGCTTGAGCCGCATAGAAAATCCTTCGAAATCTGTCAACCAAATCATGCACATGAGTTAATGGTAACTGTAGGCGATTCCAAAGAAAAACAATAGCTGTACAATTTCTTATTGAAAACAAAAGGAATTACCTGCAATGTTTCAAGTAGAATGGCGTGCCAAGAATAGTTACAGACTCCGGAGCATATCTGCGAACCAGGCGCCACCATTGGAGACGGCGACGAGGAGCAGAGGAGTATAGAACAGGAGGCAGAACGATTAACCGCGGAAATGAAACCAAATGATAATATAAAGCGAAACCCTAGAGCAACCTCACAACTGGCAGTTGGTCTGACCGTTCGATCAAGGAAGGGCGATATCTGCCGTGAATCAGATCTGTGATCCTGAGGAGTCCACTGCAGGACTATGTCATTTATTATCTCCTCCAGCGAGCTCAACTACCGCAATCCAGATCGATGAGGAGAAATCCCGAGGCAAGCCAACTGTGTCCGTCTCCGTTCAGGAGAGTAAATGCGCTCAGGTAGGTGATCGTTGGCGGCTTAGGGAGCTGGGAACATCAGCCCTACGTCGCATCAACGGAAAGGTTACAAGGTTGGGTTATTAATAAACGCCACCTCGGCAGAGGTTACGGTATTAATGTATTATCATGGTCGTCCAGGGGTCTGCAACCTTAGTAGTTACCCTCCCTGAGCTGTGTGGAAGAATAGATATAATAATACGTAGACATACCTGATGTGGGTAAAACAATAATTACAATCAGAATATACGTGTAATTAATCAAATTTTTTTATTTTGCATGGTAAGTAGTGCATGGTAAGTATTGTGGGTTATGACAGAAATATATTCTTTACGCTTAATTATATTTAAATTGTAATTCTAAATATTATTTAATACAACAATTATAATTTATATATATAGATTATACAATTTTTACGTCACTTTCACAATTATGACGAAATTTAAAAAATTGTTTGATTATCCATACAGATTTCTATTTTTAATATAATTTTTTAAATAAAAATTTATTTAAAAAAATTGAACTATTAAAAAATGTACCCTATTACAGCATATGTATAAGTAAACAATATTAAATATGTGTTATATATATAATGTTCAAGATACATTTGATTATAAATGTTAATTTTTAACAGAATACTTCATTAACAATAATAATTAAGTGAAATTTATTTAATTTATGTCATACTAAAATCCTAAGCGACCATATATACATACAGAGAGTTAATGACGTGTAGAGTCTATATCAACGTCGCGTGTAGGGAGGACTCGCTTTACCAAACATTGTGGAATTATATTCAGTTATTATCGTCTTTGACCTTCTACTAACCGTTTGACTTTCTACGTAAAATGACCGGAGAGCCTGAAAAATAGGACATCCACAAAATACTTTTCTGCGATTTCGTCATGAAGAGTGTTCACTATTTCAAATCGAACGGGGATCAAATCACTCACAATTTTAACAAGGGCCACTGGTTACTGTTTTTTTTATTGTGAATTTTGTGCATATAATTTTTAGTTTTTATGTATTTAATGTGTTTTATAATTATAAAATGTCAAATTTCATTATGTGGGATAGAAAGAAGTTTTTCTTTGAAACTTTAATCACTATGGTTATCTTACATGGATGTGAGGTTTGGGGTTGTAGCGTTTCTAGAGATTACTGGAGAAAGATTGAGCAAATCCAGAAACGTTTTATAACGTATAACGTCAAAATTAAAAGCAACACACACTATCCTATTCTCCTTATAGAAGTGGGTCTTTCCCCTATCTAGAGCCTAGCTATGACTAGGCTTCTGTTGTACAAGCACAAACTCAATAATATAGGAGACCATAGACTTCCTAAGGTAGCTTTAAATTCCAACCAAAACCACCTAATGCTCAGACGAGGTTGGTATAAAGACACCAGAGCCTCGTTAAACCATTGGGAGATCGACGAGAAGTTGAATTGCAAAACATTAATAACATTAAAAATATTGTTACTTCTAAGTTCAAAGAAAAAATGTGGTGTGAGAAAGATTTAGCAGCTAAAAGAAAATTAAGATATTATAAGGAGGTCATCAACCCCACCCTACCCTAGAAGATCAAAATTATATGTTTGTTCTAACTAGCTCAAAGAAGAAAATTAATATAGCCAAGATTAGAACGAACTCTCATGAGCTCCATAGTGAAACAGGTAGTTGGGCAGTTCCTAAAACACCATGGATGGAAAGGTTCTGTCATCTTTGTGAGAATACAAACATCCAGGATGAAAATCACTTCCTCTTAGAGTGCCCCCATACAACCACATTAGATCTCAGTTTCAAAATCTTAGTTGCAACACTGACCTTCCTAGCCTTTTACGATGTCAAAATTACAGTTAGCTCGGGAGGCTTCTCTCCAAGCTTTTTGAGCATAGGAATAAAATCTTAAATCAAACTAAATAATTGGTTTCTTTAGGTCCTATAGACCAAAATTTCGTCCCAATGGACATTAACCATCAAAATCATCATCCAAATATATTATAATATAAGTATTTTAATATAAAAAAATATTATTATAAAATTTATCAATTTAAATAAATCTATTATTCCACATTACCAATACATTATAGTATAAAAAAATCAGTTTAATGATTAATATTAACTCATAATGATAAGGTGATAAGGTTATATATCTTCTTCAATGAAATTCTAAATGTGTTAAATATAAGTCCTTGCTAGTATTGTGTTACACACTATCAATATTAATTATGCCATAGTCTAAATATTTTTCATTTTGTCTTTTTTGGGTAGATTATCCAATCAATTTTGGAATAAGTTTATGCTACAAAATATACATAAGTTAAGTGCTAATGGGAGCTTTTAGGGCATTGAAAACATTTATGCATTCAAAAATACATTTTAAATAACAAAAAATCACAATTTCTTAAAAAAAAATGATTGTTGAATACTATTGAAAAACCAAAATGTAGAAGAGTTAAACTAAGTCTATAACTATACATTTTTTTTTTATGTTAAAATTTTTTTATATATCCAAATTATTAAAACACTTAAATTTATTAGTAAGGCTTAAAAGCCACAACAAAGCTCATCATATTGTTGAACTTCAATAGGGAGCATGACAATCATATCTCTCAACCACTTTCACTTGCAAAAATTGAACTTCAATATGGAGCATGAGAATCATATCTCTGAACCACCCGAAATAAAATAAATTAACTTAAAATACTATATGCTTTATTATTTTTTATACCAGAGGAATTAACAATGGTCCCACACTCATACTTGCCTGACATGACATCCATTCTAACTGCTACCTTTAATCCCCGAAGTGTAATCGCCATCCTCCCATAAATGACGTAAGGGATAATGAGTTGGGGGAATTGGACATGGGTCTTTGATCACTCACATAAATTTCCATAATATGGGCTTGCCTAGTGAAGTACCTCCCCGAACAAAGTATAGTATACGTATTTGTAAAAAAGGTTGAATTAAATATAATTTTAATTAGTTTAGGGTGAAATTTGAGTGAAAAAGAGTTGAATAAACTATATTTTTGCAGAGTGAAAATTAGGTAAAAGCACTTTATTGTTATATTTAGTATTTTTTATAAGCTATTCTATTAGGGATTTGAACCAATAACTTATGACAAGAAGCGTCTTAACAATACATATATTCACTATTAATGTAAAAAAATGTGAAACACTAAAATATTAATTTTTTTGTTATTTCAATAAATTAATATATAATTTTTTAAAGTAAAATATTAATTACATTAAAATATATTTTTAATATCAATACATAAAATTACTCCAAAATAAAATGAGAATAGGAAAATGACAATTTAATTTATTAAATATACACATTTTACTTCACCATTACCAAAAAAAAACCCTTAAAAGGACACACACTCTTACCTACCAAACCATTCAAACTATAATAGTTAATAATATTATTTTATCTTAACTAATTATCATGTTAAAAGAATTAAATTTCACGAATAATCTATTTATACTTATTTTTCATTTCATTATAAAATACAAATCATTCCATTATTATAAAAATATAAATTATGTATAAAAATAAATTAAGTTTAGTCCTCAACTTTTTCACTTAAACAATCAACCCCCTTCATCCTCAACCTTTTCAACTAAACAATCAACCCCCTTCATCCTCAACCTTCTCAACTAAACAGTCAACCCCCTTAATCGCAACGAGTAGCCTCATGGAACTAACCTTGGTCGAATAATCGAATATGGCACCACTTTTTCAAAATTAAGTTAAGCAATGAATAATTTTTTTTAATTCCATTTTGATAAAATTTATATTATATCTTTTGAATTTTTTTTATCTGTATTATAGTTAAAAAAATATTTTTGGTACGAATCATATTTTAAAACGTTTTTAGAACTATTTAATATGATTTATTGTAAAGATAAAATAAAAAACAAATCTAAACAAAAATAGTATAATTTATCATCATGACAAGATGAAAAAACAAACCTATACAAAAGCTTAAATAAAAATTTCCCATATAAATTTTACCCAAAAATAACACAACTATTTATATTATATTTTTATAATGATGGAAAAAGTTGTTTAAACATAATCAAACTTCTTTACAATAAAATATATGAAAAAAAAAATTACCGTTTGCTAGGATGATACCTAATAGCTTTTAGGTATAAATCCTTGACTCCTCTCATTGCAAATCTCCAACGAGATAATTGAAATTTCTCGGTAACCGAGAAGCTCCAATTTCGGTGATTTTACAGGTATGTTTTGAACCTCTGGTTTTCCGTTAATTGACGGGAATTTGGACCGACCTTTGTAATGTTATTTAATCGCATGTATGAATGTTTGGTATTTTTTATTAGAAATAATAATCTCAACCACCACAGTAAACAGCTTGACAATAGCCATACATGTTAGACACTTTTGCAGGTTGTGTTTCTATTTTGCAAGTTGCGTGAAGATAGAATCTTTGAAGTGAGACGTGATCCATTTAAAAACCTAGCAAAGAAATCTATTAAAGGCATTTAGAGAATTTATGTACTTAAGTAAACAGATATGGGTGAGCGTTAATTCAACAACTTTGTCCACACTCCAGAAGCACCTGCGCGACTCTGATCACACTCAACCACAATATCAAAATTAATTTCCCTTTGTCATGAATTAAATGTAAAATTGTATGTTGAGTTATATATGAATGTAAAAGTCATTTTGTAACAGGTTAGACTCTGTAGAGAGGTTAAAGAGTAATAAGTAAGAGAAGAGCGCAAATCTCTGTGAAGAAAATGGTGGAGCAATTTTTGGTGGCACGTGAAAACAATAGTTACTCTGTTTTTGTGTATTACACCGAGTAAGTTTAAATCTTTGTAAAATTTTATTTTACTTTGTAAATGAGCCGCAGTCTCACGTAGAAATATCTTTCATGTTGCGCGGTACCGGAAATTCAGGATTGGGAAATCACCTCGCGTTGTGCGAAGGTAGCCCTGCGAAATCGGCTTCCTGGTGCGTGAACTTAATTTCGCGAAAGTAGCTTCGTGAAAGTTATGACTCTCTGCCTATCTCGTCCTCGAAAACGAAAATTAAATTCGCCAAATATTTCTAACAATGTTTGGGAATGTTGTGACGATTCCATTGAATTGAAAACCCGCAAAACGGAATATGGGTTGGCTATTGAAACAACATTTGAAACGCTCAGGACCTCATGCCTCAGCCAAACTATGCTAATGGAAAGCGGTGCGTTGGAGCGAGGATGTGGCGGTAGTATGATGTTGGCAAAAACTTTATATACAAAAGACTAACTCGGTTAAAAAACCTAAAATAGTGTGCTTACCAGCTAAACTGATGTAGAAAAGATCCTAGATGTGAAATACTAATAAAATAAGAATGATCATAGCCTCTTAGAATCTAAACAAAAAATCAAACATTTAGTAGTATAACGAAAATATTATGATGAAAACCATAATAGAATTTGGATCACTTTGAGAATGTATGTAAATGTGTTAGAAAACATGCACAGATGAATCTAGCTAGCAAAGGTTGAACACACAGCGTTGCAAAGCAAAAACATTAAAGGAAAATCGAAAGAAGAAAAGAATGATTCATTAGAAAATATGTTACAATGCTCATTATATAGC
>APFE031602599.1:0-29093 GCA_000404065.3 Pinus taeda
ACAAGGGTGGAACTTGATGATCGTTGTGGAGGAATGGGTCATGCTTTAGCCACATGGCTAAGTGCCCGGCATGACTCATGGATAGATTGGAGGGCACACACTTGAGTTGCTTGGGTTGACTTCTCATGGCCGAGACCAAGAGCAAGTATTGATGGTACCTTTGGTGGAGGAGCTAGGATGGAGAGACTCATGTGATGATGAGATGGTTGGGTGACCGAGTTCACTAGACCGAAGATTGTATACTTGGATGGGGATGACCGATTGTTGTGATGGGTCTACTTGGTTGGACTACATGGACAACTTAGTCATGTACATCAGGTTGGAGACATGGAGCATGGTAGTCTTATGTAGGGACATTATGTGGGAGCACTTGTAGAGATGTCGCTTATGGGAATCCAATGAGGAGTGCCAAGGCAGGGATGTTGTGCAGATGGATTTTCTAATGTGACATGGAGGTGTTTTATGTACGAGCTGCTGGAGAGGTTGTGTCCTCTTGTACGACAAGGCCATGTACTTGGATGGAGTTGTGAGCAGACTATGGGACATTCTTACTACATGGAGAGTGAGGCATCTTGCAGAAACCTTTGGGCCGAGACTTCTATGCTTGCTGGGATGTTGGTTGGGGATGGCTTATGGAGCTCATGATGACATGAGATTGTTGTGACTTTTGGGGACTTCATATATGGTGGACTTGGAGGATCTGATGCGTTGAGGAGCTGAGGTCAGGGACTTTGATGCAGGATGGGGTGCATAATTTCAAGTACATGCATGGGACATGGCTTGGAAGAGTGACTTGATGTGGAGGATCGATATGAGACACTTTGAGGTGATGGAGTTACGATGATAATGATGCCTTGGTGGCAAAACTTGGACATGGGTTGAGCCGAGACTCAACTACTTTGGATAGCATGTTGCAGATGAGATGAGGGTTACTTCATGGACCTGAGCATGGCTTACACTTATATGGATGAATTCTTGATCGAGTTCAGGATGTGACAGGATGTTTTGAGAAACGACTGATGGTGGCATGAGGATGTGCATTCTCATGGTTTGAGCGTGACAGTTGGATTGGCCATCCGACTAGTTCAGACATGGGGGTTAACAATGTGCGGAGATGTGTTGGCATCGTGTTGGAGTATCATGGCAGTAGTTCACATGGGATGACACATGATGAGGTCGACACGAGATGTTGCAGTGGGCATGTAGCTTGAGATGGAGGGACCAACCTTCCATGATGGAGAGAGGCATGTGGAGATTGTGACAGGGTGGTCGATGGTCATGGATTGAGATGATTTCCGATGTATGACATACCGATGGATGTATACCTTGGTATGGTGATCTTGGTGATAGATGGTTTCCGGGATGAGATATTGTCGAGGACAACAATGACTTCCAGTGGGGGAGGATGTCAGGACCTGCGGTTCGTACGACGGGCAGGGCGACTCCACCATGCGAAGTGCATGCAAAACATGAAACAAAATGAAGCTTGGGCAAGTTTATAAGGTGTTTGGCGAGTTGAGGGGGTGGTCCCATGAGTTGGGCGGGCCGGCCATCCTCCAAGGTCAGACAACACATTATGTACGAGTCGGCTGGGTGTTTGGTGTGGGTCGGCCGGGTGACACAACCCGCCACCCGCCCATATATATTGGAGGGCGTTTGGAGGCAAACGACCATGAAGCATTTGATCAAAAAGTTCGAACTAGGAGTTTTGAAGTGTGTGGATGAGCCCACACGATGGGCGGAACTCGGGTGACAACTCGTTCAAAAAAGTCATTCGAACAGTCGTTCGAGAAAATCGTTCGGACGGTCGTTCGGGAAACTCGTTCAGATAGTCGTTCAGGAAAGTCGTTCGGGAAACTTGTTCGAACAGTCATTTAGAAAACTCGTTCAGGAAGTCGTTCAGAAAAGTCGTTCAGGAAAGTCGTTCAGAAAAGTTGTTTAGGCAGGTCGTTCGGACAGTCGTTCGGGCAGGTCATTCAGGCAGGTCGTTCAGACAGTCATTAGGGCAGGTCGTTCAGGCAGGTCATTCGGACAGTCATTCGGGTAGGCCATTCGGGCAGTCATTCAGGAAGGTCATTCGGGAGATCGTTTAGGCAGGTCGTTCGGGAGGTCATTCGGGCGACCCGGGCGAGGTCGTGTTGCGACCTGGGTGAGGTCGTGTGGCAACCCGAGTGAGGTCCTTTGGGTGACCCAGGCGAGGTCGTCTGGCGACCCGGGTGAGGTCGTTCGGGCGAACTGGGTGAAGTCGTGTGGGGACCCGGGTGAAGTCGTGTGGCAACTTGGGCGAAGTTGAACGGGTGAACGGGTGGAGGTGTGGATGGGCGGCAAGGTGAGGGCGCGCCGTGCACGACGAAATGGTGAAGTGTTGAGACTGTCAACGAAGGTGTGTCTCTGTTGGACGCACTCGTGTGTGGCGACTTGGAGGCACGCCCGAGTTGGGAAAACAACACAACGGTGCGACGAGGTGAACGAAGGGTTGGTGAGTCGTGCGGCGACCGTGCGGAGGTGTCGACGAGCTGGGCAACTGAGTTTGCCAAAGTTGTATATTTGGCTAAGTGTAAATTTGGGGTTTCCCAAGATTTAACTTGTGCATTGTAAAAACGAAAGATTGTATAATATATTGTTGGGCAGACTCATATTGCAGGGAGTTGCCCCTCCATTTATACTGTTGCATTTCTCTTATATAATGTTGTGGATAATGAATGGTATGGGTGTTCATTGGTATAAAGGATAACATAATAATACTTGGTTGAGAATCACAAACTAAGTAGGAGAAAGTGAATTTAGGCGTAGTCCATGTGCACGAGTATTGTTAAAAAGAAAGTGTTCGGTGGTGCCGCACCACGCCGGCACGGTTGAAAGACCACCGTAGGCTTGGGGGCATGAAAGTTGGTATCAGAACTTGATTGAGCTGGTTAGAGGAGAGTTGCTCGTGACAGTGGAAGCAGGTACTTGCAGGTGAAGGAATCTAGTTTCACATACAAGTGGAACAAGGGCTGGTTCATGGTTACAGGGGACTTGGTGAAGCTGGTAAAGGTTGGAACCAGGTGTCGTAGAATTGGGCAGGCAGTACTTCGTGTTGGTCATACGATTTGGGCACTTGTCAGGTGGGCAAGTGGGAATCTGTTACACAGTAATTTGTCACTGTCTCCTTGTCAGTCTCCCTACTGTGTCATGAAATCAAATCCATCATGCTCATGCTCTCTGAAATGGCCAAAAAACCCTCTTTGCCTAATTTTGTTGGATCATCGCGACTATTATTGAAATAATCGCGCTGACTGGCGGATGATAGTGCAATTGGTGCACTTCCAGCGCGGAAGCACACGGGTTTCCCGCGCTGATCAAATTTCATAGCCAGCGCATCCTCTGCTTGTACTAAGTCGCGCTGACCAGACCTCTTCTGTTATTGAGATGCGATGTCAGCGCGCCAATCCAGTTATGCACCCGCGCTGATCCTGTTTGGGCGAGTTTGTTCTAACAGCCAGCCTTCCAGATGACTCCAGACCTGGTTGTTGGCTTTGTAAAGGTCGCCATCCCTTCTATGGCATGTCTGTTCGCCATATGAGCCACCTTTCTTGGAGATAAGCTTATCCTTCCACCATCCATGGAGACTCCTTCTCCTATATAAGCCTCCACCATTGCCATGAGCAGCTAGATTTTGACATATAGCTTTTGACATAGAGGAATTCATAGTGCTTTACTGCTGCTCTTAATAGGCAGTTGGTGTGTTAAGTGTGGATTGCTAGAGAGCTTAAGGAAGGTTGTGAAGTCTTGTTGCCTTGTGAGAGAGAGAGAGTTGTTTGTCTTGGGAGATCTACCTCCAAGGGTGAATGCTTATGAGACTTGCTAGCCGGACCCTCTTGAGAAGGACTCAGCATCAGAACATTGGTTGTACCTTTCTCTATTTTTGATTAATAAAAGATAGATGACTACTGTTATGGTTCCATTCTCATTTACCTTATAATGGTTAATGTGAATTACATCCTTTCTGACTGATGTATAGTTGCTTTTACTAGATTTCACGCTTGTGTTTGTTCTCTCTTTGCATGTGTAGGTGTTCATCCACGAGGATAGTGGAGGATCATGACCGACCAGAGCGAAGGAGCGAGAGCGGCATCTCTTCATCAAACAATAGTGCGGGAATCCAAGTAGGTGTTCATTACCCACTTTTTGATTGCAACTAGGAACTTGCAGAGTAGCATTGATTGATTGTTGCTAGACCCGTTCTGGGCTAGTAGGGATCGCCTCTATCCGTAGAGGGGATTTACCTCTCCAACAATTTGGCGACTCTGCTGGGGAACGTTGCTTGTGTCTTTTGTTTTTCATCCTTGTTTTGAGATTGATTGTCATTCTCTTGTCAAGATTGGGGATTAGATTTCTGTTTTTGATTTCCTGGTTCACTCTAGGAAATGCTTTAATTGTTTTAAAAAGCTATTGCTTTGGTTTGGGAGTTTTTGGTTTGATTTTGCCTGTTTTTTAGCCTCAGCGTGGTTTATATCAGAACAATCGCACTGACATCGCGCATCTATTTCTTTGGCTTCACTGTCATTGCATTTATACGTTTAACAGTCACGCTGACCTTGTTTTCAGGCCAACGCCCTTAATCCGTGTCCTTTCGCGCTGACAGCGCAAAGTTGCTACACATGTTGTCTGGTCAGCACTTTGTTGCTGAGGGTAACCCGTGCTGATCCTGTAGAATTCATTTTTGTCCAAATTTGCCTCCTGAACCTGTTGGTTTGACTGTCCCCTGCTCTTTCCACTTGGTTTATGACTTGTTTTATGTTGTCTGAACTGTGAGATACTTGCTTGCGAAGTCTTGTTCTGCAAGGGTTCGTTTATTGCTTGTTTTTCGTTTTGCAAAGACTTCCTTCTTGCTTTCGCTGCTTGGTTTGTATTTTGCCTTGAATTTTACATTTGCTGGAGTGTGTTGAATCTTTGTTTGACTGGTTGTAACTCCCATCCTCCGGGTGTTTGCTTTTCTCTATTGATTTCGCACCCTAGCCCTAGGGCATCTAGAGGCCGTGTGTGTGTCAAGCCTTCCGTGGGATCTTGTTTTCTTGTTTGACCGGCCAACTTCAGATTTGCTTTTCACATTCACTCGGTGATTGTTGGAAGTGTTTTGGTTGTGTTCCAAGCAATTTTCCTTCCTCCTTTGAATTCCTTTTCTCTTGTTGAGCTTAGATCACATAGCTCATGAACCTTAGTTTTTCCTCTGATTTGGAAAACTGCTTTGGTGTCTTGGGGACTTTGTTGTCTCTTCATCAAGTGATTTTATTCTTTTGGCTTGGTGTAGCTGTCTCTCAAAATCATTTTAAGTTCTTTGTGCCATTGAAAAGAAAATCAAACTAGCATCTTTTGCATTTAATAGTTAAAAGGAAAAGAACATTTCGTTGATTTGTGTTTTCAAAAGAAAATTTTCGTTTCCTTACCATTAGTTGCATTAGGTTGTTTGATTGCTTGAGTTCGTTTTGTTTGATTGAAAGATTCCTAACCTTCTCATAGTTAGAATTCATCGAACGAAATGATGTTCTTTGGCATGTAGTTTGCATCTAAGTATTTCTGAGAGATCATACGGTAGGACCTGAATCAAAACTTAAAACCCAAGATCAACCGTAAAATAAACCAAATTTATCTAAAAACGCATTGGAACTTAATGCAAATATCTAGAGGTCTAGGCTAGAGACGTGCTTTGGCGTCGTTAAACCTAGTCACTCTTGTTTTCACATTAAGGTTGGGTGATTCCTCCTGGTGTGATTCAATTGCGGTCTAGCACGGATTTGGGCTCCCACGTACCGTCGCGTATATATGGGGAGACTCCAGTAGGTTTGCATCCTTTATCCATAGGAAGCCGAGTCTGCTGCCTTGTGAACCGTAACGCACCGAACATAGCATTCGGGAAGATTGACTGAAGTACGGAAAGTCCTTGGTTCTCATACAATTGCCAAGGTGTATAAGCAGTTTTACAGATCGCTTGGTAAACCTTTTTGCTTAGAATCTCCAGAGCAGTCACTTTTGATCCTTTTCAGACTCCCTAAAAGAAAAGGTGTAAGTGAGCATCTTGTCACTTCATGCTCATTAAACATTCGAAGGAGATATAGTCATCTTTTCGTCCTTTTCTCGACTCTCGAAACATGAAAAGGTCAAGTTCAGTTCCCGTGTCTTAAAATTTATTTGGCCACGATAACATTACTTGGTTAGATCTTGTGTGCGTTTAGTTTTGAGTAGGTTTTTATCATTAGCTTGCTTAGGGTCTTTGTTTGATCATCCTGGCGGATCCATCAACTCCGTCTCCTATCCCAAGTGATGAAGGGTCTCCATCTTCTGTTGCCCCTGAAACTCCGGTTTGTGACGCTCTTCCCATTGTTCCGAGCATCCAACCGTTGAATTCTTGAGCCCCAGAGGACGATTTCTACGAATTCTCTTGGAACCCTGTTTGGGAGCCCTCTGAAGAGGATTTTCCTGCCACTCCTGTCGGTGTCCCATATCCAATGGCTTCTTCCGATATGGGTGAAACTTCTCCTATGTCGAGCGGCCCGTCCGTTGTGTCAAGTATAGATACTCCCATTTCGGTGACATCCCCCATCATCTCTACGCCCTACACCGTTACACCTTTGGGTATCATGGTGCCGGTGCGCTATAGATCATTGAGGGATGCTATGAACTCTGCAGCTTCCTCTTCCGTTTGGGATCAAAACATCGTCCCTACCACAGGACTGTTTGTTTCCCAAGTCCATCATACTGCTGTTATAGCAGTCCCATCCAACCCGACCATTTGTGTTGCAGCGTCAACTCCAATTGTTAGCACCATCACAGCATCATCTGCTGTCACTTCTGCCACAGGCCCATCTCGAGGACCATCACAGAGTGGTTCATCAACGCATGCTACTAGAGTTGTGCACCCCGCAAGCGGTGCTCCTCCTGCTTCCGATCATATGACGGCAGAGGAGGCATATTTTCAGTACTTGTGTAATGTCCAGAGCCCAGATGGGCAAGGCCCGTATTATGATCCTGAGAATCATTATTTGTTTACCTCCTTACCTGAAATACCTTATGATGAGGTTTCCGTTCCATTGAACGTGGCTTGGGGTACCACTGGCTATGGTGGTGGCCAGTACCATCAGGGACAAGGACAGCAAGGACCACCCTACCAGGGTCAACAGCCCTACTCGTAGCCTAATCATGGGCAACAGTATGCTGGCTAGAATTACCCAGGTCAACAGGGAGGCCCATAAGGACAACCCAATCAGGGACAACCTTTGGTCTCTAGTGGTCCGGCTTTTACATATCTTGGGAAACCTTCTGGAAACCCGGGACAACCCAATGCTCAACAAGGTCAACCTGGTACCCAGCAAGGCTACCCTTCGGGGCAACCTTATGGGAACCGGAGACAACCTTATGGACAGCAAGGTCAACCCGTAAACCAACAAGGAAACCCTTCTGGGCAAGGGTACCAGCCTTACGTACAACAAGGCCAGCCTACCACTCAGCAACCATCTGGTCAACAAGGACAATCCTCGGTTGCGCAAGGGCAGCCCCTCACTTAGCAAGCTCGACCTTCTGGGTGAACGGGACCGTCTCAAATCCAACCAAGACAACCCTCTAACCAGACGGCTCAGCATGCAGGCGAGTACCAATCCCGACCTCCTCTTTCAGGTGGGTATCAATCCCAGCATCCTATTTCATGTGGGTATCAATCCCAGCCTCCATATTCAGGTGGGTAACAATCCCAACCTCCTTACTCGGGCAGGTACCAATCCCAACCTCCGTACTCGGGCGGGTATCAATCCCAGCCTCCGTATTCGGACGGGTATCAATCCCAGCCTCCTTATTCTGGCAGGTATCAATCCCAGCCTCCTTATTCAGGTGGGTATCAGGCCCAGCCTCATTATTCAGGTGGGTACCAATCCCAACCCCAGCATTCAGGTGGGTATCAATCCCAATCTGGTTATCAAATGCCACCTAGTTCTCAGGCTCAGTATGGATACCAGCAACCCCAGGGGCAAAATCAATATACCCCGTACAAAAATTACCAATAGCCGCAGGGTAATCCCTATCAAAATTATCAACAACCTGCTGGCCAATATGGTAACCAATGGGGCGCTGGGGGGCAGAATCAGCAACCCGGTCCTGGAAATAACCCCTACGGTCAAATCCTTCTGGACAAGGCCCATTTGGACCTGGCCCATCGGGACAAGGGAAATGGGGGAAACCAGGAACTGGATGGAATTCTGGTTCTACTTCGTATCTGGGACAAATGTCTTTTGATCCGTAGCTACCATTTCTAGCGACGTTGGAACTGCCCGATGTGTCAAAGTTGACGAACTATCCCATTCTGCACAATCCACAGTGGCCACCAATTCCAACTAAGATACCAAGTGACTGCCCCAAATTCGATGGGAAGGCCGAGGAGGACCCTCAAGCTCATGTGATGACGTATCACTTATGGTGTTCGTCAAATTCATGGCTTGACGATTCGATTCATCTTCGCCTCTTTCAGAGGATCCTCATTGGTTCGACAGCTAAATGGTACATTGAGTTAACCCGTGCGTCATTCCAAGATTTCAATTCATTGGCCATGGCATTTTTGACTCATTTTTAGTTACCCATTCGGTATGAGACGGGGACTCACCTCCTTACGTCTCTTAAGCAGGATACTACTACACATATCTCCGATCATATTCATGAATGGAGAAGGCGTCGCAGGTTGATCAAGTTCCGGATACCTAATCAACTCCTCACCGACTGGTTTACATCTTCCTTTGTCCCCAAGATTGCGCGGGACATCGCCATGGGAGCCTGTGTAACTGAAGAGCAAGCGATCACGCGCACTCAATACCTGGACTTAGTTTATTATCAGTCTGGTACTTTGTATGAGTACTTGCTGGATGCCCCCAGGCCTGGTACATCCAAGGCTCCGCCCAAGCCATCTGTTGATGGAGTCATTGGCTTTGTAAACCAGGCCTATAAAAAATCATCGAATCCTGGGAAGCAAAAGTCAAATGCATCCAACGAAAACACTTCCCAGGGTGTTCTAAATTCTGGTAACACTTCCGAGGTCAACGCCGTTCAGTCCACCATGGCGGGCAAGGCCTCGAAAGGACAGAAAAAGGAAAAGGGGAAAGGCAAAATTAAATCCGAGCAACCCAAACAGGAATCCTCTAAACCTCCCGCCGAGGAAGGAGCTAAACGCAAACCTAAGTATCCTTGCCTCATTTGTGAGGAAGATCACTACACTAAGGACTGCCCTAGGTGGTCCGAAGTTAGTCGTTTGTTGAAAGGTGCTCCTGGGGTCCCTACGGTTCTGAAAGAACCCTTTCCCTCTCAGCAAAATCAGATGGTGGTTGACCCCTCTTCTTCTCCCTTCGGTTCCCAGGTCTTCATGGCTGGAACTATTCCTATTCATGTAACAACTCGAGCTAAGGAGTATCCGTCGTCGACCGGGAAGGAGCCAGAGGTTCCCTCAATTGCTCCTTCGTCTAGCTCTGGTCCTCTTCATATCGAGAGACCGAGTACTGATACGACAATTCGACCCCCTCCCAAAGGGGTACTCAGGAGGTCTTCTTATAACCCGAATGCTCATGCTGCCTAGCACTATAACATCGTGGAGGACTTAGCGTAGGCTCCGTCTACTATGTCCGCCTTGGAGGTACTTCAGATTTTCCCCCCCCAGAGGAAGTCCCTGCTATCGGCCATCGGTGGCATCGACCCAGTGGACTCGGATTTGATTACCTTCGACCTTAAGAGCCATGTTCCTCCACTGCCTCATCAGATCGGTTTCCTCATTCAAGTCATCATCAATTCTAAAACGATCCATCGTACAATCATTGATGAGGGCGCATCAACCTGCATTATGTCTATTGCATGTTGGAAAGCCATCAGGTCTCCGACATTGAGTCAGTCTCCAACAACCCTGGAAGCATTTGACGGGAGAGAATCTCGACCTTATGGTATCCTTCAACGGCTACCAATTACCTTAGAAGGGAAGACTGTAGAAGTAGAAGTTGAGGTTGTGGACGCAAATCTCACATATAACCTCCTTCTGGGCCGGAGCTGGACATACACTATGCGTGCTGTGGCTTCATCCCTCTTCCGTGTCATTCGTTTCCCCCATCAAGGGAAAATTGTCACGGTCGACCAACTCTCTTTCTTCCCTTCCTCTTCTGAGGGAAAAGTACCCTTCGTTGAGCATACCTCCGTTCCATTGGAAAGCGTGGGAGCCGAGCTCTTCAAAGAACTCGCCCTTATGGGCGTTTTTTCCCTCCCACCTCCCAACCTCGCCTCGATCTCTATGATCTCGGTTCGTTCTGATCCTTGGATCCTTCCTTCCATCGACCAGATAGAACCTTGGGTGAAGAGATGCCGTTCAGTCCAGCCAAGCTCAACTACATCGAAATTGTTGCTTCATCGGCCTCTCAAGATCAACCCACCGTCACGAGTGGGGCTCTCGACTCAGATGATTTCCCCCCTTGGTTAGGAGAATACACCGCCTCGGATCCATTGAAGGAAATATTTCCTTCCGATGAGGCTATTATAGAGACTATGTCTCTGGACGAACGTCCGTGGTTTCCTCTTCACCACCGTTCCTCCTTTCTCCCTACCTTTTGGGAAACACTGCTTTGTCTTGAGCGGTTTGCTCCATGTCTCCCTTCTCAACCCCTTCATACACCCATTCAGATTTATCACACATCATCCGAAGGGAATTTAGGGAACATCACGCAGACGCAACCTATCGACATCTCTATTAAGGCAAGGATTGTCAAGAACATTTACATAGGAGTCACCTGCACTCCTGAGGAGATTCAGGTTTATATCGCACTTTTTCGCAAATTTCGCGATGTCTTTGCATGGTCCTATGAAGAAATTCCAGGTATTGATCCATCTATAGTAGTGCACGAGATACCAACGTATCCCGGGGCCAAACCTGTTCGCCAGCGTTTGCGTCTCGTGCACCCCTGTAAGGCGGCAACCATCAAAGCAGAGGTTGAAAAACTTCTTAAGGCGAGATTTATTTATCCCATCCCACTGACAGAATGGGTATCAAATATCGTCCCTGTCGACAAAAAACAGGGCACCATTCGTGTCTGCGTTGATTACCGTGACATTAACAGAGCTTGCCCAAAGGACAACTACCCCACGCCATTTATTGATCAACTCATTGATGAGTGTGCGGGCAGCGAGATATATTCTTTTATGGATAGCTTCTCTGGTTACAACTAGATTAACATTGCTCCGGCTGATCAACACAAGATGGCCTTCATCTATCCCTGGGGCACCTTTGCTTACAAAAAGCTCCCCTTCGGCCTTAAAAATGCCGGCGCTACCTTTCAGCGTGCGATTTCTTATGCTTTCCACGATATCAGACACATTGTATAGCCTTATCTGGATGATCTTCACGCTCATTTAGCTAAGCGCGCGGACCACCCATCGCATCTTCGTGAGATCTTTCTTCGTTGTTGACACTATAATATCCGATTAAATCCGCACAAATGTGTCTTCTGCGTCGAATCTGGTCGACTTCTCGGGTTTATCGTCTCCCGAGAGGGTATCCGTTTGGATCCCCTTAAAGTCGAGGCAATCGTGAATCTTCCTCCCCCTGCTACTTTGCGGCAATTATAGAGTTTACAGGGGAAAGCTAAATTTCGAAGATGGTTCATCCCAAACTATGCCGAAGTGGCAAAGGGTTTTACCCGGTTACTGAAGCGTGACACCCCATTCCGATGGGATGCCATAGCCGAGGAGTCTTTTACTCATCTCAAAACTCTCCTGGTTTCCGCCCCTTTGTTGCAGCCTCCAAATTACCATCGTGACTATACACTTTATTTGGCCACTGCCGATACCACTATCGGAATGGTTTTGGTTCAGGACGACGATGATGGCATCGAGCATGTCATTTATTATCTTAGTCGCAACTTACTAGATACGGAGACTCGATATGCATATGTCGAGAAATTGGCTCTCGCTGCAGTCTGCTCTGTCCAACGCTTCCGTCACTATATTCTGTTGCGTACTACGATGGTGATTTCAGATTGTAACCCCATGACCTACATTCTTTAATGACAATTGCTGGGGGGCAAATACTCAAAGTGGATCGTGATCCTCCAAGAGTTTGACTTGGAATTTACTGCGGCCAAGTCCAAGAAATCACTCGTTTTTGCTGAACTTTTGTGCTCTTTGCCATCCGCCGCTACTTCCTTGCAGATAGAGGAGTCTATTCCAGATGAAACTCTTTTCCTTATCAACACCCTTGATCCATGGTATGGGGACATAATTGTCTATTTGCAGACGTCCTCCTTCCACCCCAAGACCTCGAAAGACGCTCGTCGACGGATTCGTCACCAAGCTCAGCCATATCGCATAGTTGGGGACACCCTGTACCGCATTTGGGTTGATTCGGTTCTTCGTCGATGTCTAACCTTCGAAGAAGCTGAAAGAGTTCTAAATGACTGCAACTCTAGTGCTTGTGGCGGTCACATGTCTGGATATTCCACCGCACAAAAGATCCTCCGTGCTGGCTACTTATGGCCTTCCATTTTCAAGGACAGCATCCTTGCCATCCATTCTTGTCACGAATGCCAAATTTACCAGTGGAAGATGCGTGCGCCCGCTGCCCCGCTGCACCCCGTTGTGACCGTAGGCCCCTTTGCCAAATGGGGCATCGATTATGTGACATGTAACCCTCGCTCGGCCGGGGGGCATGGTTACATCATCGTTGTTGTAGATTACTTTACAAAATGGGCCGAGGCGATGCCCACATTGTCAGAAGACGGTCATACGGCGGCACAGTTTCTTTTTAACCATGTTATTTCTCGGTTCAGGGTTCCACAAGCCATTGTCACTGATCACGGAAAACATTTCCGTAATCATATGATGGCCGAGTTGACAACCCAACTTGGACTTAGGCATGATAGTTCCTTTCCATACTATCCTCAGGCAAACGGTCAGGTTGAAGCCATGAAAAAAGTCTTGGTCACGATGCTTCAGAGAACTGTGGGCATGCACAAGTCTAGTTGGCATTTGATGTTGTTCTCCACATTGTGGGCCTACCAGACCTCCGTGAAGGATGCCACCGGTTTCACCCCTTTCAGCTAGTATATGGACTGGAGGCAACCCTTCCCATTGAGTGTGAGATTCCTTCACTCAAATTAGCCG
This sequence comes from Pinus taeda, assembly GCA_000404065.3. Lineage (NCBI taxonomy): Eukaryota > Viridiplantae > Streptophyta > Pinopsida > Pinales > Pinaceae > Pinus > Pinus taeda. Next base: position 13,150 of record APFE031602599.1, read on the forward strand.
TCAAGTTACTTCCCGAGACTACTCCTATAGAAGAGCGGCTTATTTACTTGGAACGACTAGACAAGACACGTCGTCTAGCCTCCCTAGCTATCGAAGCTCAAAAGAAGCGAGTGAAAGCTCACTTCGATAACTCTGTTAATCCCCGCTCTTTCGTCGAGGGAGACTTAGTGCTGCTCTACGATCAGGTTAATGATAAGCTAGGAGCAGGAAAACTCGAGCCAATGTGGCATGGGCCCTACATTGTAAAAAGAGTTCTACAAAAGGTGCCTATGATCTGATCGATTATGAAGGCAATCCCCTGGACAGGCCCCGCAATGGGCTGTATCTTAAGAAATATTACGCCCGAGTCCAGGCACTCTCTCATTTATTTTTTACATGCATATGATTTTTTTACAGTGTGTTGTGTGTGTGTGCGTGTTTATTTGATTTTTGTCTTAGTGTGTCAGCGTGATTGCCGCTTATTGTGTCTTTTGATTCTTGAACAGATGTCTGGATCACCTTACGTTGGTTTCGCTGATGGTGCTTCCCGCAGTACTCATAATCTGTCATTTGCAGCATGGGTGATCGACGATCCTCATGGTGAGTTAGTAGATATTCAAGGTGTGTGTCTAGGTTGTACAACAAACAATGTAGCTGAATATAGTGCTGTAATTGAATTATTAGCCGAGGCGATTAACCTCGGAATCCTCTCATTGGTTGTAAACTTAGATTCACAGCTTGTAGTCCACAAGCTCAACGGACGATATTCCGTCAGAGATCATCATATTTTAAGGTTGTATTTACGTGTTAAGTTATTGGAAAGAGATTTTGATTACATTACTGATCATCACATTCCAAGAAGAATTAATGCAGTAACTGATGCATTGGCTAATTATGTATTAGACAGACATTTGCGAAATATGTAAATTAACAAAACATGAGAAGCATAAGATACAATAAAAACACCATGTATATATTATATATATATTAATATTATATTATATATAATATATAGATATATATATATATATATATATATATATATAATATATATAATATATATATATCATGTGGTGCACTAAGGCACTCAAAAAATAAGTGTACATGTCTAAATAAAGCCGACATCCTCAGTACATCTGAGACGTATGTCTCTCAAAAAACATCAGTGGAAAATAAAACCTAGGCGTCTACTACGGTAAGTTATGCTCTCTGTAGCATGCCACCGCTCGTGCCACCCACCTCAAAAGGCAGTGCATCCTGGGTTCTACACCCACTGTATGGATTTGTGCAGCTATGGGGACCTCCTCGATCCCCTGGTAATCCGGGACTCCTGCGAGTAAGCCCTCAAGGTTGTGCACCACAGCCTCTGTCATGTTGCCTGCTGGAGGAGCTAAGGCCAAGATTGCGGCACCTTGCCCATCTCTCCGTGCGTCCAGGGCCAGGCCAAGGGGTCTCGTAGGTCCCACATCTGCACATCATAGCGTTTATTAGGACATGTACATGAAAAAATTCAAAAACATTACAAAAGATAAAAAATCAAAAAGAGATCAAGTGTTTTACCTCCATCGTCCGACTACTCTCCCGCAGGCAGTGGCAGGTCGGGATCACCGCGGATGTCGATACCGGCATATGGCCAATCCTCGACAAAGATAACCTGGTGATCTAGCCACTCTCGGAAGAAAACACCCCACGACACTGAGCGGCCGCCCCCTCCACGTGGCATGACCCGGGCCCATTTGGTGGCCCTCATCTCTCATGGACTATTTGCCGGATCCACCACCATGGTCTGCAGCTGAAGGGCTGGCACCCGCTCAAACATGAGTGGGAGTAAGAGCGATCCGTAGCCAAATTGCTTCGACTCTCCGCGTCAGCAGTTGCTCAATTGTCTCTTCATTCTAGTCGTCACAGCTGTTGCCCAGTTGAAAACTGTGGGCTGTAGATACTCGAGAGCTAGCAATAGGTTGGCCTTTGAGGCCTCATGGTTGGCCAGACTCCCTGCTGCCCGCGTCACCAGAAAGAGTATGGTACGAAGGACCATGTCACCAGCACCCACTGATGGAATGCTTACTTTCCCGCTCTATGTCTTGTGCGCCTGTGGGCGCACTCGAGCCATGATTTGGTCGAGCGTCTCGCCGCTGGGTCGCTGCCCCTCCAAAATGGGCATTACACCCCGGCGTGACAACCCAGTCAAACATTAAATGTCCGTGGAATCGAACTCGATGTCACGGCCTCGGATCGTAAATTTCCCATCCACTGGGTTCCAAGCTCTGATCAAGAGCTCTCGGAGGTCTGGCTGTGCCCTCAAGCGTGGAGTGAGAAAGAATTTTAGAAAACCGCATGCCCGCATTGCATTTCGGAATCCGGCATCGGCAAAAGTAGCAATATCTTCATTATCGTGGGCTCTCTCTTGCCACACAAAGGCCATTGTGTCCTGCATGATCACCTAAAAGCATTAGACTGCCAGCTTTTGAAAATTATCCATTCAAATTCTTAAAAACTAATTTTCACGGCGCCAGCGCGACTGTTTTTGAAACAGCCACACTGATAATGGAGGTCCTTTGTATTTTCTCTGGGTCAGTGCGGAAGCACACAGGTTTTCCGCGTTGACCCGGAAAGTGGTGTGTGGTAATTAAATCGATCAGCGCGGACCCGATGGGTGAATCCGCGCTGACCGAGAGCGCACCAACGCTCAAAGAATTTGGCCAAATGACAAAATCCCACGGTGAAAATGCTTAAAAATAGGCTTAAAATAAAGCGTAGGGCAAGAGGAACCTACCTGGAATCAGCTGTCGGAAGGATGGTGTCCGCACGATAAAGAATTTGCTCCGTCAACTTTGTAGCTCCACAATGTTCTCCAAGGCTCAAAATGGCAAATGGTAAAAAATGATTTTTACCCCCCCTATTTATGGTAAACAGTTCTTATTTGACTTTATAAAGTGGGTTTTTGTCGTCTTTTATCATGAATTTAGTCCTGATGTCACTATGTTATGTTGTTATGCATGTTTTACTATGTTTTTCAACATATCGAACGGGTTTACGCGGGTGGTTTTCTTGTGCAGGTCCTCAGAACCGGCGAAGTCACGATGGATCTATATACACTTGGTCCCAAAAAATGTCGTCTTTGAGCTCTTTTCTGACATAAAGCAAGAAAAGATAGCCGAGCCTCCTTTCAGCTCATTAAAAGGAATGAGAGGCGGTCGTTTTTAAAGCTCTTTTTTTGACCGTTTAAATTAACAAAGATCATCGGGTGTTTGTCATTTCGCACTCGTTATTGGCTCTAAAACGACGTACTTTTGACCGCTTTTTTACTTTTTCGGGTCAAAGTTACTATTTACGAAAAGTACTCCTCGGTCGTAATGATCGGGCGGTTCTTTCGAGCATCGTTTTATACGTTTTCGGGCTCGAGAGACACAACTTTACGAAAAAGCACCCCCTTGGAGTTTTATTTTCCCCTGTCTTTTTCAAACTCTCTAAACATGAAAAGACGTCGAGTTCTTCCTTTGTCAGACTCGTTAAAACTAAATGACATCGGGCTCCTTCGAAATGACGCTCGCCAAGCATATGCTATCCCCGTCAAGCTTGTCATCCAAAAATAATCGGGGTACTCGCCAGAAATGGTGGGGGAAATAAAGGAACCGTAATCGTCGTCATCGGCAGTATGTCGCTCTTGAACATGGCACTGTTTGCATTCGTGCCTGGGTGGGGACATCTCATCTCGCTTCACTTTTGCCTCCATGGGTTTGGGTTATCCTATTTGACCACTCATCTGCTCATTGTCTTTCATTACGACCTCTGATCATTTGACCTCGAATACTGCCAAATCCGTCATTGTGTCGCCGATATGTTCAAGAGAAGTTGGCCTTTGCAAGTATAACCTCCCTCCGATATCTCGCACAAAACATATTGTCTCTTTCCTTCTCGTGTCGATGATGTGGGAAACATTATGGCCCACCTTCGATGAAGATCACTTCCTCTCGACTTCAGCTCATTATCCAGGAAAGTGACCTAGGGACTCCCTTCAGGTACCTTGGAGCCTGCATGCCTCAATGGCAAGTTCTTTGTATTCGATGCGAATTTTTTCATCATTGGCCTCCGATCAAATGACTCTACGGGTGTTCGACACCGACTCATTCATTCACACGCCGTGGATTGTACCTATAATACCTTGAGGACCATCGTCATTATTGGTGGCACCTCTCGCGTCTGTTAACAGCTTTCATCATTGGCTGGTAATCAGACGATGTTCAAGCATGTTTGACTTCGACTCCTGTATTCACATGTTTGGACTTGTACTTTGTTCAGGTTTGGATGGAGCGCAAGACCCTGGTTCTAGTCTGTTGTGGACCAGGTTGCGATTTTGTGGATCATTATTACATGACTCATTGATGGATGGCGGTGCCCATACCTGAGTCTTTTAGGATGGCTGCGACCATACCTCTTATCATCATGGTCTCTTTAGCTAGGTGGTTGCGTCCATACCACAAACCTTCTTCGTATGTCTTTTGGATGGCTGCGCCCATGCCTAGACTACATGTAATCGAAATATTAGTTGTATCTACGTATAGGTTCTTCCTGGTGGTGTTCCGGTTCAGCAGTTTTGTAAAGCATTTCACCCCTCCCACTCTCTCAGGCTTCATGCTTTAGGGGGCATCTGTTACATAGTAATTTGTCACTGTCTCCTTGTTAGTCTCCCTACTATGTCATGAAATCAAATCCATCATGCTCATGCTCTCTGAAATGGCCAAAAAACCCTCTTTTCCTAAGTTTGTTGGATCATCGCGACTGTTATTGAAATAACCGCGCTGACTGGTGGATGATAGTGCAATTGGTGCGCTGCTAGCGTGGAAGCACACAGGTTTCCCGCGCTGATCGAATTTCATAGCTAGCGCATCCTCTGCTTGTACTAAATAGCGCTGACCAGACCTCTTATGTTATTGAGATGCGATGTCAGTGCGCCAGTCCAGTTATGCACCCGCGCTGATCTTGTTTGGGCGAGTTTGTTCTAACAGCCAGCCTTCCAGATGACTCCAGACCTGGTTGTTGGCTTTGTAAAGGTCGCCCTCCCTTCTATGGCATGTATGTTTGCCATATGAGCCACCTTTCTTGGAGATAAGCTTATCCTTCCACCATCCATGGAGACTCCTTCTCCTATATAATCCTCCACCATTGCCATGAGCAGCTAGTTTTTGACATATAGCTTTTGACATAGAGGAATTCATAGTGCTTTAGTGCTGCTCTTAATAGGCAGTTGGTGTGTTAAGTGTGGATTGCTAGAGAGCTTAAGGAAGGTTGTGAAGTCTTGTTTCCTTGTGTGAGAGAGAGAGTTGTTTGTCTTGGGAGATCTACCTCCAAGGTTGAATGCTTATGAGACTTGCTGGCCGGACCCTCTTGAGAAGGACTCAGCGTCAGAACATTGGTTGTACCTTTCTCTATTTTTGATTAATAAAAGATAGATGACTACTGTTATGGTTCCATTCTCATTTGTCTGATAATGGTTAATGTGAATTACATCCTTTTTGACTCATGTATAGTTGCTTTTACTAGATTTCATGCTTGTGTTTGTTCTCTCTTTGCATGTGCAGGTGTCCATCCATGAGGATAGTGGAGGATCGTGACCGACCAGAGCGAAGGAGCGAGAGCGGCATCTCTTCATCAAACAATAGCATGGGAATCCAAGTAGGTGTTCATTACCCACTTTTTAATTGCAACTAGGAACTTACAGAGTAGCATTGATTGATTGTTCCTAGACCCGTTCTGGGCTAGTAGGGATCGCCTCTATCCATAGAGGGGATTTACCTCTCCAACATTTCCTGTGGGAAGGTGTACACGGTTTGGGCGTCTGTGGACCAAACAAAGTACGAACCAGGGAACACGAAGTACAAGGCATGGAAGGTTTGGAAGAATGCGAAGGGAAGCTCCTGCTTACCTTATACAGGTTGAAGCGGATGGAAAAGGAGAATCCCCAGATTCAAGAGAAGCTTGCAGTCTTGGAGAAGAATGTTGAAGATGAACTTCTTCAACTTGGTTGGACAATGGAGCAAGATGAGGTTGCAGATTGTGCAAACAAGGAAGAGGAAGCCGTGATAGTTGAAGATGTGCAGACATGACCATGATGGAGGATGAGCTTGAGATTGATCAAGTTGGGCCAGGATCGTGCAGTTTGTAGACATGTATGGATGGGGGTACTCTCATGGTGGAACCTCATGATGATCATGATGCTGATGTAAGTACATTTGATGCATGTATTTCATTTGAGCATTTGGTAGATGGACCATATCCAGGGAAGGGCAAAGCCAGTTTGCCGATGCTAGGGAGCATCTTACCATGGATGTTTATGATGAGACCTTGTATGGAGAAACAAGGATTTTTGATTGTTGCAGGACTTGTTAGGGTTGTTTGTGACCTTATGGTAGAAGGTACAAAGGCCCGTGACAAGGGTGGAACTCGATGATCATTGTGGAGGAATAGGTCATGCTTTAGCCACATGGCTAAGTGCCCGACATGACTCATGGATAGATTGGAGGGCACACACTTGAGTTGCTTGGGTGGACTTCTCATGGCCGAGACCAAGAGATAGCCTTGGTGGACACTTAGGTGGAGGAGCTATGATGGAGAGACTCATGTGATGATGATATGGTTGGGTGACCGAGTTCACTAGACCGAAGATTGCAACTTGGATAGGGATGACTGATTGTTGTGATGGGTCTACTGGGTTGGACTACATGGCAACTTGGTCATGGACACCAGGTTGGAGACATGGAGCATGGCACCCTCATGCAGGGACATTGTGCAGGAGCACTTGTAGAGATGTCACTTATGGGCATCCAATGAGGAGTGCCAAGGCAGGGATGTTATGCAGATGGATTTGCTAGTGTGACATGGAGACTTATTACTTATGAGCCGATGGAGAGATAGTGCACTTTTGTACAACAAGGCCATGGACTTGGATAGAATTGCGAGGAGGCTATGGGGCATTCTTACTACATGGAGAGCTGAGGCATCTTGCAGAGACCTTTGGGATGATACTTGTATGTTTTCTAGAGTGTTGGTTGGGGATGGCTTATGGAGCTCATGATGACATGAGATTGTTGTGACTTTTGGGGACTTCATATATGGTGGACTTAGAGGATCTGATGCATTGAGGAGTTGAGGTCAGAGACTTTGATGCAGGATGGTGTGCATACTTTCAAGTACATGCATGGGACATGGCTTGAAAGAGTGACTTGATGTAGAGGATCGATATGAGGCACTTTGGAGTGATGGAGTTACGATGATGATGATGCCTTGGTGGCAAAACTTGGGCATGGGTTGAGCCGAGACTCAACTACTTCTACACATGGGAGCTGATTGATCTTTGATCATGGGCAGCACGTGGATAGATGAGACAAGTGTATACTTGTTTCTATGACTTGAGAGGATGACACATTGCGGATGTGATGGAGGTAGCTTCATGGACATGGATGTGACACACCGAGGGTTGGAGTATCATGGAAGCAGTTCACATGGGGACAACACATGATGAGGTCGACACGATATGTTGCAGTGAGCATGTAACTTGAGATGGAAGGACCAACCTTCCGTGACGGAGCAGCATGTGGAGATTGTGACATGATGGTTGATGGTCATGGATTGAGATGACTTTCGATTGTTGAGATGAGATGTTGGCACATGGTTGAGGTGTGTTAACACTTGTTGATATATCATGGGCAGTTTTGCACATGGTGAAGATGATGCATATGATGGATTTGACACATTGTTATAGCAGACATTTAGCTTGATGTTGGAAGGATCAGCCTTCCATGATGGAGAGCAGCATGGGGAGATTGTGGCAGGTGGTCGATGGTCAAGGACATCTATGACATACTTTGGTATGGACTATCTTGGTAGCAGTTGGTTGCCTAGATGAGACATGGTGGAGATGGAGTCCTACATATGTGCAGGGATGTTTGTCATATGTGAGGAGGAGTTGACATCATGGATATTGATGCTTGGGGATGTTGTCGAGGACGACAATGAATTCAGGTGGAGGAGGATGTAACGCCTTATAGTTGTGCGACGGGCGGGCGCTGGGAAGCCAGGCGCGCGCACGCCGGGTGGGCGTGCACGACTGCACGTGGGTGGAGCGTCGGGCAGTGCTGCACGACGATGCGACGTTACCACGAGTTATTTGCGACGAAAGTGCAAACTTCAACGACACTTATGGAAAATCAAGGGGACGAAGGCATAAGGTTTATATGATGGTTTGAGGATGGAACGACCGACTTCTATCATGGGTAGCTGACCTCTAAATGGGCGTTCAAGCCTTGTGAAGGGGGTGTGTAAACCAACCTTGGGTGGTCGGACGGGTGAGCCACCACCCCACCCTTGGACGTGTATAAGTAAGTGCGGTTGGAGCTCATTTGGGATACAACGAACATCATTTGGATCTTCGCTAAGGACTCAAGAAGTGTGCACAGAAGGAAAAGGAGAATGCACATGTCTCATAGAGGCCTATACACTTGGTAACATTCTTGGAGTTGGACGAAGGTTGGGCGGTGTGCCGAGGTGTATGAACGGTGTGCAGATTTTGTGTAGGACTTGGTAAAGTGATTTTGGTGGCTCGGGCGAGCACTACCCTTTGTGAAAGAGGTGCACAAGATTGTTATAAAAGGCAGGTTTGCCTCTCTTTGTAATATTCGGTTATGTGTGAGACTTGGTTCGGCAAGACACACTTGTATATTATAAACTGATATTCTTAATATATTACTGGGCAGACTCACATTACGGGGAGTTGCCCCTCCCCTTGTTGCAATTGTTGATGTTCTTGTTATAATTGCTATGGATAATGAATGAGTATGGGCTTCATTAGTATAAAGGATAATTGCATAATACTTGGTTGAGAATCACAAACTTAGTAGGAGAAAGTGAATTTAGCCGTAGTCCATGTGCATGAGTATTGTTAAAAAGAAAGTGTTGAGTGGTGCCGCACCTCGCCGGCATGGTTGAAAGACCATCGTAGGCTTGGGGGCATGACAGTTGGTATTAGAGCTCACTTGAGCTGGTTAGAGCAAAGTTGCTCGTGACAGTGGAAGCAGGTACCTGCAGGTGAAGGAAGATAGTTTCACATACAAGTGGAACAAGGGCCGGTTCATGGTTGCAAGGGAGTTGGTGAAGCTGGTAAAGGTTGGAACCGGGTGTCGTAGAATTGGGCAGGCAGTACTACGTGCTGGTCATATTATTTGGGCACTTGTCAGGTGGGCAAGTGGGACTGCGTGTGGGCAGGTGTACACGATTTGGGCGTCTGTGGACCAAATGAAGTACGAACCGGGGAAGACAAAGTACAAGGCATGGCAGGTTTAGAAGAATGCGAAGGGAAGCTCTTGCTTACCTTATATAGGTTGAAGCGGATGAAAAAGGAGAATCCCTAGATTCGAGAGAAGCTTGCAGTCTTGGAAAAGAATGTTGAAGATGAGCTTCTTCAACTTGGTTGGACAATGGAGCAAGATGAGGTTGAAGATTGTGCAAAGAAGGAAGAGGAAGCTGTGATAGTTGAAGATGTTGCAGACATGACTATGATGGAGGATGAGCTTGAGATTGATCAAGTTGGGCCAGGATCGTGCAGTTTGCAGACATCTATGGATGGGGGTACTCTCATGGAGGAACCTCATGATGATCATGATGATGATGTAAGTACATTTGATGCATGTGTTTCACTTGAGCATTTGGTAGATGGACTGTATGCAGAGAAGGGCAAAGCCAGTTTGCCAATGCTAGGGAGCATCTTACCATGGATGTTTATGATGAGACCTTGTATGGAGAAACAAGGATTGTTGATTGTTGAAGGACTTGTTAGGGTTGTTTGTGACCTTATGGTAGAAGGTACAAGGCCTGTGACAAGGGTGGAACCTGATGATCGTTGTGGAGGAATGGGTCATGCTTTAGCCACATGGCTAAGTGCCCGACATGACTCATGGACAGATTGGAGGGCACACACTTGAGTTTCTTGGGTGGACTTCTCATGGCCGAGACCAAGAGATAGTCTTGGTGGACACTTAGGTGGAGGAGCTATGATGGAGAGACTCATGTGATGATGATATGGTTGGGTGACCGAGTCCACTAGACTGAAGATTGCAGCTTGGATAGGGATGACTGATTATTGTGATGGGTCTACTTGGTTGGACTACATGGCAACTTGGTCATGGACATCAAGTTGGAGACATGGAGCATGGCAGCCTCATGTAGGGACATTGTGCAGGAGCACTTGTAGAGATGTCACTTATGGGCATCCAATGAGGAGTGCCAAGGCAGGGATGTTGTGCAGATGGATTTTCTAGTGTGACATGGAGACTTATTACTTATGAGCCGATGGAGAGGTTGTGCACTTTTGGTACAACAAGGTCATGGACTTGGATAGAATTGTGAGCAGGCTATAAGGTAAGCAAGAGATTCACTTCATGCTTGGGGATGTTGTCGAGGACAGCAACGACTTCAGGTGGAGGAGGATGTAACGCCTTATAGCTAGTGCGACGGGCGGGCACCGGGCACCCCGGCGGGCGTGCACGACTGCACGAGGGCGGAGCCCCTAGTAGCTTCGCACAAAATGTTATGATACTCCAACACAATGCTAACATATCTCTGTACACGCTAGCCCCCATGTTTGAACTAGTTGGGTAGCTAGTGGATGTTCTTGTTATAATTGCTATTGATAATGAATGAGTATGGGCTTCATTAGTATAAAGGATAATTGCATAATACTTGGTTGAGAATCACAAACTAAGTAGGAGAAAGTGAATATAGGCGTAGTCCATGTGCACGAGTATTGTTAAAAAGAAAGTGTTCGGTGGTGTCGCACCTCGTCGGCACGGTTGAAAGACCACCATAGGCTTGGGGGCGTGACAGTTGGTATCAGAGCTGGTGTAGCTTGTAGATGAAATTTGATACACAACTTGACATTTGGTATCAGAGTTGATATCTGGGTTGATGAAGAAGTGATGATCCCACCACACTACCATAAGTAGCATGGAGAGATTGTGGCAGGTGGTCGATGATCATGGACATCTATACTTTGGTATGGACTATCTTGGTGACAGTTGGTCGCTTAGATGAGACATGGTGGAGATGGAGTCCTACATATGTTGCAGGGATGTTTGCCATATGTGGAGGAGTTGACATCATGGATATTGATGCTTGGGGATGTTTTCGAGGACGACAATGACTTCAGGTGGAGGAGGATGTAACACCTTATAGCTAGTGCGACGGGTAGGCACTGGGCGCCCTGGCATGCACACGCCGGGCGGGCGTGCATGACCGCACGAGGGTGGAGCGCCAGGTAGCTTCGCACAAAATGCGCCAAAAGGATGATTGATATGCGACGATAGTTTTGCGACACTTGATAAAGTGTGTGGAACGTTGGTGTGTTTATACCCGCTATGGAGCGCGAGCGACAAGGGAAGGCCAACCCACGAAGTTAGGGAAGGACGACTTGGGATGGCATTGAAGAGGGGGTGTTAAAGCATGTTTTGAAGGTCGGCTGGGGAGCCACCTCCCATGGAGGCATGCGTATATATACATGGAGATTGGCATTCATTTGGAACAAGTTCGAACCAGGAACATTCACCTCTACGCATAGAGAAGTGCGCAGATTCACTTGCTAAATGCGCATAGCTCATGCGCTCAACTTGGAGAAGGCGCAGAGCTATTCTCGGGTTGATGGCTAGCAAGGGTGACAGGTGTTGAGTTGGAAACGCACAGATTGGTGTAGGACTTGGAAAGGGTCTTCTAGGTGACTCGGGTGAGCACCGCCCTTCGTGCAAGAAGTGCACAAGCTTGTAAAAGGCAGGGTTACCTCTCATTGTAAAATTTGGCTAAGTATTCGCTTGGATTTGCCAAGCATTACTTGTACATTGTATTATTGGATAACTGATATAATATACATTGTTGGGCAGACTGTTCGGGAGTTGCCCCTCCCCTTTATATCGTGCAATTGTTGTCTTCTTTTATAATTGTTGTGGATAATGAATAAGTATGGGTGTTCATTGATATAAAGGTTAATTGCATATTATACTTGGTTTCGAAACACAAACTAAGTACACGTTTGTGAATTAGGCATAGTCCATGTGCACAAGTATTGTTAAAAAGAAAGTGTTCGGTGGTGCCACGCCTCGCCGACACGGTTGAAAGACCACCGTAGGCTTGGGGGCGTGACACAATCTCTTGGATGTGTGTAAGTAGAAGACATTTCGACCTCATTTGGAGGATATGTCAAGAAAGTTAAATTTTTTGCGTAGAAGAAAGAGAAATACAAACAAAGAAACCTGGAAAGAAGAGTGAAGATCTAAGGAAGAAAAGAGAGAGTGTGTGTGTGAGTCTAAAGTTTATTTTTCTAATGTATTTATCTGGCACGTGGATACAAGTAAAGAAACCTGGAAAGAAGAGTGAAGATTTAAGGAAGAAAGAGAGAGAAAGTGTGTGAGTCTAAAGTTTACTTTTCTACCATATTTATCTCACACATGGGATTTTTTAGAGTTAGTGTAGAGGTAAATAAATCGTGAAGTTATTGTAGGTTTGAAGTTCTATTGTTGGGGGCCCAGAATATAATATTTGACCTAATTTAGAGAGTTTGGAATATTACTCATACAAATTGACTTTAACTTATTGCAATATATTTAAAAGAGGGTTGGCTTAGATCTTGTCTAAATTATTGTTGTTGATGGTTGGTTCTTGGAATTCTCACTATGATCTAATTCCATAAGATGACAATATTTTTTGGATTATTTCCTTAAAGGGGATTTTCCTTAGATTGCAATATATCTCTTATGTTCATTTTGTTGTTTTTATATTCATTATTTATGGTTTTGCTAATTTTTTTATTATCATACTATAATAAAAATAATAATAAGGAAACACATAATCATAAGAAATATTAAGTCAAAGTGAAATCAACCCTAATCATTTTCATGTTGATTTCTCAACGTAGTAATGCGAGGAGAAGGTATATTGAATATCACTCTTGTTGGCATAAGTGGAATACATTCATCAAAATTACTTTGGAGGACATTATTTGCAGAAAGGCCACAAGTAAGGATATAAGAAATGTCACAATGAAGAATATTGAAGTATCCCCATTCATCTTGAAGGAAGGCTACTACAGACTTTACTCCTTTCTTTGTTTACCCTTCAACATAAGCACTCAACTTCAAACTACACGACTTTCACTTTTTAATTTGTAACTCCACAGGTCTTTCGACCTTTAACCTCGGATCCAGCCTTTTTCCACTTGGGTACCCGGCCGACGCCACGACCACTAGCCAACTCTCACTTCTCTAGACACAACATCGCCCTTCCACATCGGCTCTATGAGGGCTTTACACAAATTTTACTTCACACAGTGGCTGGCTATTTAACCCACACCACTCTACGATATACATCCTGCCACGCAGCGACTACTCCACACATCTTCACACAATGCAGACTCACGTTCATTCAAAAGATTTAAGTAATGCAGACTCACATTCATTCAAAAGATTTAAGTATAGTTCACAAAGCAATGGTGAGAAGCACAAAAAAAATATTTTTCTTCAAGTTGACTTATTAACAAAGCACCAGTCCACCTGGTGAGTTCTCATAGATGACAACACCTCCTCAAACGCAGGCAGGTCCCTAAGCAGATTTGAAATGACTGAACCAAAGGTAAACCGGTCACCCACTACAGTGACAAGCCACACCAATCTTCCGCTCAGAAAACTCAACGCTGCTCAACAATTTCACACAGTCACGACTAGACTAGGCCTTCGCGTCTCACAACACTCCATTGTAACTGCTACACTCATAGGGGATGCAACATATCGGTGCCTTCATCCACAAGCTTCAGCTCAGTGGGCACTCAGTCGAATGCGACCCAACACAAGGCTCACTATGCCCATAAACCAGACCTCATTCAGTTGTAGAATGCACCCACAGCTTCACGTTCCAACAACACTGCGCCTCCTCCACATGTGTGGCTCAAAAGGGTTGGCAGCACATTTCCACAACTAGACGAAAGGATATCAATGCTCCTAATAATAGATCACAAGTCTCGTAAATGTTCTTCGCTCTATCACTCTTTCACGCAGACTCCGACTCTTGACACCACTGAGCCCGCACAACCCAGGCTTATACAAATTGCACAAGCACGAGACCTTGCCACTGCCACTCACTTCCTCTGCCTCCTCCAAGCAGCTCACTTGAGCTCCGATACCAGGACAGAAAAACGAAGACTCTTCACAAGAGCTTATTATTTCACTACTAAATATCATTATTTACAGATACATACAGGAGAATCAATAATGATCTCCGCCTACTTGAACGTGTCTTGCCAACTCCTGCAGACTCACATTAAACCTGCCAACTCACATTAAACTTGATGACATGGGAACAGTGTGCGGTGCGGTTTGCCGCATTTGTGATTAATGTTCTAACAAACCGGGATGTATGCCAGTTTCATTTTTGGTCCCGGATGAGGCCACTGTGAATAATTCATTGGGAAGCTGAACAAATTGCTGGCTTTCTCAGAGCAAGTACCTAGCGGGGTATTTTATTAGTTTGGCAAATCTACAGCATCTGCCATGGACACACTACCTCGTGACAGTTTGCAATAAGGCTGGCCTACTCTCGTCGCGAAGGCATGTGAGCTGATGGTGGGAAGACATCTCTTCTCGCCTTGCATGGAAGAAAGTTGTAGAAAACATTTCCTATCAGTGGTCTAAGGGAAGAAAAAATTCTCTTTAATTGATCTTCTTCCCTTAAACCACTGATAGGGCATGTTTTCTACAACTTTCTTCCATGCGGGGCGAGAAGAGATGTCTTCCCACCATATGCTCACATGTCACCAAGCTAGAAGAGATGTCTTCCCACCATATGCTCACATGCCTTTACGACGAGAGTAGGTCACCCTTATTGCAAATGGCATATGCTGTAGATCTGCCAAACTAAAAAAATCACCTGCTACGTAGTTGCTCTGCTAAAGCCTTTCCTCATAAACATCAGGCAATTTGTTTAGCTTCCCAATGTAGTATTTCACAGTTTCAAAAGTTTTCTATAGTCAGACGTGCCTCATAAATGATACCAGTTACTGTGTTTTCTGTGTCAAATGGATTTCTCACCCATACTTGTTTCAATTGAATCTTCCCGCAGGTTGGCATAATTACTGACGTATGCATGCGATATTCTATGGCTTTTCTTTTACTGTGCTGGCTGGTTGAAACGTAGCGATGAACTAATTTTCGTCGCGTTGGCAGTACATTCCCATGGATAAGGTTTTGGAATGGTAAATTATATATTTTGAATTATTTTAAAATTCATTTAAGGATTTCTATGATGGAGAAATTCTATAAAGAATTTTGACTTTCAATTTGTCAATGCCAAAGAATTTAATCTCTGGCCACGGTATTATTGTCGTGATGACATTTAATTCTGACAAAAATGTACCAAAATGGGTGCGTCTTCATTGCCTTATTCCCATCATCTCAGGGCTCTAAGATAAAGTTTATATTTAGGGTTAAATAGATATATGTGATTCCTGCAACCATGGTATAGGATTAAATTCCAAACTTCACAGCTTGCAATTATTGAAAATGTCAAAATGTCTCTCAATTTTTAAACACAACTTTGAGCTTAGAGTGTGATTTGTAAGTACTCTAAGCAAGAACTCTCCAACTAAATCATCTAGAAGAGAGGAAGCATCTCCTCCTCTCTTCTTACTGCCACCCGAACTAAATCATCTAGAAGAGAAGGAAGCATCCCCTCCGCTCTTTATAGTGCCACCCTCCATGACCTACGGAGCATAATCAAAATTAACAGCTTGCAATTATTGAAAATGTCAAAATGTCTCTAATTTTTAAACACAACTTTGAGCTTAGAGTGCGATTTGTAAGTATTCTAAGAAAGAACTCTTTAACTAAATCATCTGGAAGAGAGGAAGCATCTCCTTCTCTCTTCTTACTGCCACC